>JAQFYB010004470.1:0-16195 GCA_034694085.1 Pogonognathellus longicornis
AGCTGATTATTTAATCGTCCTTTTTAGTTCTCACAGTCAACAGTGACATGACATGATAAGTATCGATATTGTTATATACTCTTATCTGTAATGGTAACTAATTACACCAAATGACAAAGGATTATTTTGTTTGCATTTACCCTTAAATTAATTATTGTCTGATATAAGAATGTATGCATAGGATACGCAAGCTTGTATTTTGAATTTACATATGACATTTTATGTCACTTTTTTCTTTCGTAGATATTCCGGTATTCGTTTGTATTCTCAGTTTCCCAAACGTTTATACACGCTTATGTAGTTTAAATATGCAAACATCTATTTATAATGTAGTATCAAGAAATAAGTAATTTATTCTGTATTGCTCATGTAGGTATATCGTTTAGTTTGTTTAGTCGTACATGTATGTATGTAGTAAGTATTTATTACTAATAGAATTGCTAATATATAAACATAAAATACCTACCTAGACCTACTTACTATAATTTAATTTGCTTATTTTGTTGCATATAGTATATTGTAGCACATAAAAGCTTACTTGTAAGTAAGCAATAATGTAGTAGCTCTTATAAGTTATGAGTGTTCAGATATTGTATGAAGTAGGTAATGACATTAAATGTAAAAGTTGTATTGTATGTAGATTAACCATGTAGTGTGATTTATTCTAACTTGCCTAATCTGTTCATTTCATTATGATTTGTATTGTTTGACATATTTTTAGTTTGCTTTCTTATGATACATTAATGTTACACACTGTTTGAAGTAGGTACTTATATTTTTTGTAATGTACACTTGTGATTTGTAATATTAATTTTAAGCTTATCTCGCATTAAATCCCTCAAGTTGCAGCAAAAGTGGAATTGGCTAAATATTCGTTGTTTTGTATGGCACAAGCACTTGCTAATTTGCTGCAATCCATTAAAGACTGTTCATTGAGCTCCCTTAGAATACAGCGAAAGATGACTTTGTTTAAGGTTTTATTTTGTCTGAGCTTAATTTCACTAACTGTGGTATTTGTACTGGGCAATAATGTTAATTCGAAAGTGGGGGATTTCTTTCCATCAGATTTATCTTTAGTAACATGGGCTCACGCTGTAAACTCTCAAGCCAAACTGAAAGAAGCGTTTGCGAATGGAGTTAAAATGCTAGAAGCAGATTTACAAATGGGGAAATTAATTGATTCTCCATCTGAAGAGTTAATACCCATCATGGCTCATCCTCCAGCATTAACATCAGATCTCAGTTTTCAAGACTTTCTAGATCAAGTATTGGAATCAAATAAAGACAAGAATTCTTCTTCAATTCAAGGAATGAAACTGGATTTCAAAACAATTGAAACTTTCGAACCAGCTCTACAAATTCTTGGAAATGTAACTGAAACAATCAACTTTCCGATCTGGCTCAATGCTGATATATTAAAAGGTCCAGTAGAATCTACCGGAAACCCTGTAAACGCTACCGAGTTTTTAAGACTTGCAGCAAAATATAGACCAGGAGATACCTTGTCAATTGGCTGGACCACACGTTATGGTGCCACAAGCACTGGAAGTAAGCAAACCTACTGGTTATTTTTATTTTATCTCTCATTTCTTAATATAAAAATTACAAAAAACAAAAATTAATTTTTTAACACTTACTTATTTCTTATAAGAAAAATTAGTTGTAATGAAAAAAATCGAAATTATGTTTCAGATATCACCGAAGGACAGTACACATCAAATCAAGTACAAGAAATGATTGATCTCCTCAAAAATCAGAATTACATTGACAAAACTACTCCAATTACATTTCCCTTGAGGGCTGGAATTGCTGCAAGGTCTTTACAAAACGTCCAACGTCTACTCAGTGAGTCTTGGGATAACCCAACGGTTACATTGTGGTCCAGCGAAAACGATCCGGTGGATATGAAAATGTTATTGGATTTTGTAAATACCATAACCAGAGAAAAATGCTTTTTAGATTTGCCTTTTGAACTTAAAGACTCTGGATCTTCTATTAGTATTTCAAAATACACGCTTGCATCATTAACATTGCTTTTGTTAGCAATTCAGTTTCTTTTTCTATTCTAATAAAATCCCCTGAATAAATTATCCATTTACACAACTGCAAACAATTTCTACATTAATTTAATGTTCTTTCCTATAGGTATAACTTCATCTAATAAATCAATGAATCCTTGGTCCACATGTATGCATCTGGTACTCTCCCATTTAATGTATTAGTAAATCATGAACCAATTTCAGAAATTGTCATTAAGGTTTCTCAGACACTACTAGAAGTGATAGACAGCTAGCATAATACAAAATCCATTAAGCTCACTTACATTATTTCGTAGGTCATGTCATCACATCACACGAGCTTTAAAGATAATCACTGAATTGATTATTGCTCACATAGGATAAAACAGCGGCTCATTTCTCATTTCCCGTCTTTTCCCGACGATTGAGAACATTAAGGCGGAAAAAAGTTCCTAATGAGTAATAATAGTGTGTTACGTTGCTGGGTAATAATGCAGTTGTACTGTATACAGTGTTGTGCTGTTATAAGTAGAGTAGAATGTTGTAATAGCATGGTATGGTAGATAGACTCAGATATAATGCCAATGTCAGTAACGAGAGATAGGAAACGGACGACGACGGGAGGTAGAAAGGCTCTAATTTAACTGCCGTAATTCTAGAGCTACAACCAATACTTAAAAACATTCGCTTTGAGAAAAAGTCGGGTCGGGCTGCCAAGTGTATGTACAATGTAACGATTCATATCATACCTAGTGATTTACTATGCATTGAGACTACAAAAGATCTCTGCTCTAATTTCTCCAGATGCATATTGAATCCCATAGTATTTCTTGTATTATGCTTGAAAGACGTGTAAACGTAATTTACAGTGTGTTTTCTATAGCCAAACAATTGTGCTTTCAAAAATTATCTTAATTTCCCTTATCTTAATTTACAGACTAAAGTTGAGAAAACAAAGCTGTATTTTATTGTATTTAATAGATACAGATAAAAACTGTGTATAGTTTTTCTGTACATAGTTTCCAGTCAAGATAGTAAGGATGCGGATATCAAGAATATATTATTAAGAGAAGGGTACAATACATCTTATTGGAAACATGTAAACGTTAGTGTCTGGATATTTTACAGTTTGCTCACGTCTTCCGCATCAATTTTTGTGTGTAATGTATAAATATCGGAAATAAGACCACAGTGTTGTTTATCTACACCTGGATGACTGGACGTCTTCAAAGAAGACGAGACGCGAGTTGATTCGTTGGTAAACCCTAATGTGATGGTCATTATGCTCATACTTCCAAAAGTCGTGTATAGGTAGTTGCCGGGCACACGTACCAAACTCTCACTAATAATACCTTGTCTCTTCGAATCTATCCGGAAAAAGATTAACTTGCTGTACCTATATGCACACAGTATACTGTCTTATTATGTTACAGTTACACCACAATATTTTAACATGAATAATACGATTCTGACAAATGAATGTCATATGCAAGTATCTAGGACATTGGTTCTTGGTTTCCATATTTCCCTAACATGTGCGTATTACCTATGTTGTGATTCTATACAGTGGTATGGTAGTAGTATTATACTTTCTGGAGAATTAAGTTGCTTTCAATAGGCATAATATGAATATTCTCATTTTCTTGAAAGTTACAATTTTTATCATATTCATTAAATATGTTCGAATTTTATAAAATCGAATTTTGCAGTCAAAGACTATATTATAGGCATCTATTTCCACTTAGGTAGGTATGAACAATTGGTTTAGTTTTTATACTAGACACAAAGTATTAGGTACGGTATTATAGTACCTTGGACCTACGTACAAAAGTAAAATTTACAGCCATTTACTACAATGTTTAATAGGAAAATATTTACCTACGAATAAATTTAACAGGTAAAATAAAAATTTGTGGGGCTAATTATAGGAATGTGGAGGTTTAATAATAAAGACAGGTCACATTATTGTAGTTGTTAATTACAATATAATTACAGACTACGAGTTCTTTTTTAATTCAATAACTCGAAACTGATGTGCTATTTGCAAAGGGATTATTTAGAGTGGTTTGAGTTTTGAAACTAAGATATAGGTAGCAATTTTAGCAATTCTTGTTTATGGAATTACGTTTGAATCGCTTATCGGAATTATTGAAGCTGAGCTCCTGCATGATAAAGCAAATTGTTAAAATAACTCATCAAAGCATTAAAATTACAAGCAGAAACAACATATCTGCCCAACCAACAATAAATAAGATTCTTCTGAGCAATAATAAGATAAATAAAAGTACATTTATTTTTGCAATCTACAGCACAAAGCTACTAAACTAATCCTTGTTGAGATTTAGCAAACTTTTATAAAATACAAAAGCATTGTGCATAAAAGAAAGAAGAGAAATCATCTTTGCTCAAAACTCGAAACTATAATTATTATCACAAAATTACGTCAATGCATGTTGATGTTATTTTGCCAACGATGTCTATCCTATATAGTTATCTCCTTTCCTCCACATCCGACGCAAACAATTAAACAGGTCAAACTTCCCTTAATTCTTTTATTCGGGAGGAATCAACGTACATATCTGATAAATTCATTTGAAAGTGTAATCTGCATCTTCATTAAATTATATAGTTTTTTGATAGCCCACCTATATAGCCAAGTCTAACTTAGAGACCTACTACCTAAAGACCATAAGGATTCTACTGACAAACTCTCTAGAGCTTCTTTGTAGACGATGATTCTATTTCAGCCACTAATGCAATTATATTTATGACTTCCTCTCTATCCACATGCCTTGTCATCACAATATCTTCATTCAAGTTCATTCTATGTGTATAGAAAATAAAATATGGCACAAAAGAAGAAACCATGCAGCATGTACACTACATATATTATAAACAAATGTAAATCCACACTATAACACACAATATCACATCTGATTGTGTCTCAGCTGTACTCAGCAACTCATTTACTCTTGTGTAAGTAATATTAAGATAATCACATCTCATCTGCATCTCTTTTTCTTTCAAAAACATTATGTATACCTGGCTCTTTATATATCGCTCCATTTTCCTTTTCCTTATCCGTGTAGTACACTAAGCACATAATATATATTTTCTTTATGTATGTACCTAGTACCTAGGTAAGTAATATTTCCTTTAAATTCTATATATTATTGTACAAATGTATTCCAAACGAACATACAAATACAGATAGAATAGAATATAAGACTTAAGTACAATAAAAAACCAGTTTTAGCATTATTATACAAAATCAGTCAAATGTACTAACATTACAAGCTAATAAATGTAGCTATTTTAATGAAGGTTACAATACAATTACAGAAAATCAGTACAGATGCATATTATATGTAAATAAGTAGGTATATACAATGTGTCTACTAACCACGAGATGTATACACCTATTATCCTATGTACATGTGAATACAAATACTAGATAGAAGGAAAATTAGCTCTGAACAGGAAAATGCTTGGATTTACAACAATATTGTAGTAGAAAAAATGTGAAGTTTCTTTGGAACACACACTTGTTTCAAGTGGAAAGAGTGAAGAACACTTGTCACTGACAATGAGTGAGCACTTGCTCTCATGTCTCACTCTTTCAATCAGCTACTCAATGCACTCCACACCAAGTCAACCCTTATCCTTCTGAACATCATCAAATGAACCTGTGTACAGAAAATCACAAAAGCCAAATGTATCCTCCAATAATCCTCATATTAAAACTTCTGACGTAATTTAGTAGTAATACACTACAA
The DNA here is from genome assembly GCA_034694085.1 of Pogonognathellus longicornis. Taxonomy (NCBI): domain Eukaryota; kingdom Metazoa; phylum Arthropoda; class Collembola; order Entomobryomorpha; family Tomoceridae; genus Pogonognathellus; species Pogonognathellus longicornis. The sequence continues at coordinate 5,795 of JAQFYB010004470.1, forward strand.
GCACATGTCTTAATATACAAAGAGATGCATAAAGATATAACATATAACATACTACACATGCCCGTATTCAGGGGATGGGCAAACGGGCAATTGCCTACCCCGAAATTCCAAAAAAAGAGGTTAATTGTATTTTGCCTTGAAATGGCAAAATAATCTTTTTTTGTGCATTTTGCCGTTCCCGAAATATATTTTGTACTCCCCGAAATCGTTTTCTGGATACAGCCGTGATACTACACTACATAGACACTAGACATGTAGCTACTATTTAAATGTGTACAATATTAGTGTGTATGTGTCTTTTTCATTGGTTGTTGTAAAGAGGTAGGCATGGAACAACAGACAATGTTCACATAAATTACTATAATAAGTATATCTGTAGCGTACCTGGTTGATTGTAGCTACACAGTCGAGATAGTACTAATCAGGCTTCTCCAGTTTGTTCTGCCTGGCTGCTTGTCTTCTTCTTGTATTATGTACACTTATTACATACATACAAATTTCCCTGTATATATTCTATGATTGTACTTACACATTACAGACAGGTACATAATATTCTAGATACAATAATAGTGCAAGTATCTTTCTGTGTTATTCTTTGGCTCGATTGTTTTTTCTTATCAGACGGAGCATGCAGCCACTGTTATATAAACATCTCGGGATAATCTAATCTGTTTTCTCATGAAGATTCTACTCTCTTTCCATCTCGGAGAGTTTAAATTTAAACACTAAGTATAGGATAGAGTGTGGATGTGCTCAAGCATCGATTCTGATCTGGAAACAAATTTAAGGTGGATTTTGTACAAGGTAAAAGTGTATTGTGGCACACTTGGCACAATTTCTGTCTGTTTTAGTCAGTGAGGAGTACAAAAGGAAAATGATATCGTTATTAGCTCACAAAACACAAGATCAAACACACTGTAGGAGTATGTGTGTCTTTAAAATGAGCATCATCATAAGGGAATTTAATGATAATACTTTTTACCATGTGTAATACAATGCCTATAAATTGTACTACTGTATAAATATGTGTGTTATTGTATGTATTATTTGTATTGAGCAGACATTGTAATATTTATACCGTGAGTATTTGTGAAGATACGCTCAATATTCAACTAGGGATGTATGTATAAATGTGAATATGGGGGAAAATGATAATTTACTCTGTGTATAGCGTAGATATCTAAATAAAAAGATTTGATAGTAGTTTATAGTTTATACGATGAGTACATTTGGAAGTATGTAACTAATGGAATGAAGAGATGAAATGTGTGGGATTGCGTTAATGTTTTCTTGACTTGATGTTTATATTGTTTAGAGGTACCTAGGTTGTTTTAGTTATACATAGTGTAAGAAATATGAGAATGAAATTTGGTATTGTGAGATTAAGTATGTAGTATTAGTGTATTTTGGATAGAAGTGATTGTGTAGTTGTTTAATGTAGTGTTGTGTATTGAAGTTGGTGATATGGAGAGGGCATGTAGTTTGTATGGTGTTTAAAGGGAGAGAAAAGCTGTGTGCATTGTTATTTTATTATAGAGTGAGAGAAATGCTGAGAGTTGAGTTGTGAGATGCGAATGGGAAGATGAGCCATCCCTAATTATCTTTTTAGCAGTTGAGAGGCTGAGATAAGTTAACTGACGACGAAAGGAAATAAAGTAGCGACTCCAACTACTTATTCCTAGTTACTACACTTCTTCACATTTCTTTCTCATCATTTTTCATCGGATATTCTCACGCGAGATGAAGTTTTTTTATCATTCCCGTCAAGTCAAGTCAACCCTAGAAAAATTTAAAAGTATTGTTGTATTGTATATTGTACTTGTATTAGTGTCTGTGCTGTTAGACTAGGTAGCAATCCAGAATTGTACATACATTTGAACAAGATGCTTTTGTTACAAAAAGATACAACTAGTATTAAGCTATTTTTTTATGTATTACGGACTATTTTTATATGGACAAAAGTTACCGAATTTTCTAAATGTATGGGGAATCGGGTACGCATTTAAGTAATAGGTATGTTAAATTAACAAAGTATCAGTCCATTGCAGTTTTGAACACAAATCTATTACATGAATCTATGTGGAAACATAATATTATTAAGGCATTAATATTTATTCATCCCAAGTCGAATAAGATACTTTTGTGGCTCAATAAATTTCAATCAAAACAATACAGATATTCATATATATACACCAAAAGAGAATCAGTCTCATACATACCTAATACCTCTCTGTACTTAAATGTATATTTACTCTCTGACCATCAACCAAAGTCTATCCCATTTTGTATGAATCTAATTTAGTTTCTGTATTTATTTCTTGTACTTTTTTATCAACCTAAAGTCCATAAAATCCATTTTACATTTTATAATGATATTTTAATTAATAGATTTTTAGATTATTTAAACTCAGATTAAGCTTTCATTTGAGAATTACAAATCCTAATATTTAATACTTTATTAAAGCTTGCCCTTTCATTATCGAAGCATAATAAAGGTACTTACCAGAAGTGGTAACGGGTCGAGACTACTCGATTATGTTCTAGCCGGCTCGTTTTCGAGTCGAGTCGAGCCGGATCTTTTACACATGTTTTCTAGTTCGAGTCAAGTCTTAATAAGTTGATACCCAAATTAAGTAATTTTGGGTAAAAATATGATAATTTAAACTAGATATTAGATTTATAACTAAAATAAAATATGTTAGTCCAGTTAAGTTCAATTCAAAGGATTTTTTCATATTAAATCAAGTTCGAGCCGAGTTCAAGCCGAGCGCGAGCCTGGAAAATCTGTTCGTTCCCACCTCTAGTACTTTCTAAATATGGTGACATTGTTCATAAGCGAATAATTATAATGAAAAATTTACTTTATAAGTATACAGCACCCATTCTATTGCTACAGCTTCTTCTACTTTGATACATACATAATATACAAGTAGGCCCTAATGTTTTAGTACTATGTATATCTGTTATGTATATTCTACTTCTTAGTTTGATGACTTCTTAGAATATTCTTTCTAAACAAACGATTAGAAATTCACGACTGTCCTAGTTAAAATCATGGTGTCAAGTGAATTGAAAGAGAATTATTACAATAAATATTGTTTCGACAACGATAACATTGAAAAAGCGGAAGTATGTTTTCCTCATTCATAGTCACCCTTTAGTGTTACGTTTACACTGAGCATACTAGCAATTTCCTACTCCCAGTCTTTTAGCAAGAGAAGAAGCGTTTAAAACTATTAAGCAAGTGTAGCATTAACACTCCTACACTACATCGTATCGATGATAGCTTAATTATTTTTATTGTATCATGAAAACGTGCCATCATAATATATCGCTTGTATGTAATTTCAAGTGAACTGACTATCGTATTTGTAAGACAATGAATAATTAACAGGATGTTCCCCAACTGATAATTTGCGAATGACTATATCACCCATACGATATAACAATATTCTATTCGCTAGCAATAAATAAGTACAACTCAATACTGTATACCTACTCTAAGATTTACGATGAGTATTATAGCAACAGTATTACTTTATACTTTTAAGTTACATGTTATTTTGTATGTATAATATCCGTTTTAAGCTGTAGCCTTCATGTACTCAATCTTATTTGCATATAATATGAAACTAAAACGATTAAAGTAGTTTTTTATATTTGTGTCCTTGCCTAATCGGGTAAAGTTCCAGACGCGTCCAGACAGCTTTTAATCCCGATTATTATTCTCCATAGGCAAAAAACGTATTTTTTCTGCCTTTAGTCAGCCTTAACCTTTTTTTCAGTTTCTATACATCACAGTTATTCATATATACCTATATATAGATAAAAAGGCTTCTTAGAGGTTTATAAAGCATTACAAGTACAAATACCAGTACAGTATTACATAATATATAATTGCAGTATTACAGATACAGTATTAATACACAATAATATCTTACACACGCATTAATAAAAAATTATACGCAATATATAAACATGTTGATTGAAGATTTGCCAATGTATTTATTAGCGATTAGCGATAATATTGCTAAAGTTAACTAATTTATAATTTGTTTCACCAAACAAAGTTTGAGGCTGATACTATTGCCTTAATTGGGTGATAGGAAAGTACTTGGACTATAATAACTGACAAAAAGCAAAGAGTCTGTTCGTTTCGCAAGGTTTGTGAGTAATATTGCTGTACACTTACCCTCAACCCTCGGAAATTAGATTCGGTGTGTATGGCCGTTATTCACGTGTAAATACAAGTGGTTGATGTGGTAAACCAAAGTTTTTGACCTGCGTTGACCCACCGAGGTCAGCCACAGGAATCTTTTACACCGAGCAAGTATCCTATACGCTCATTTCACTGGGATCTGCCTTACATACGTACTTCGATTTTAAAATCCAAAGTCAACATTTTCCTTTGAATTCGTTCTGCTTTCGTGTAAATCTACACACTACTACATTACATACTACAGTTACACAGGTAATGTGCACTTCATACAATACATTTCATACATAAATATTTTACGAAGGAAGTATATTGATTACATAACACAATAAATTCTGGGTATTCATCCTTACACATAGATATATACCAACGGATACTTAATTCTTTTCCTGTATACATACAAATAAGACTTAGAACGCTATATGTATGTATTGTGTATTGTCTAGCAACATAATGTAGGTATTAGTGGGATTCATAACATGGTATGTATAAAATGTATATAAGTATGTGATAAATTATGAAAAGTACACTATATAGGATAATATTACTACAAGGAATGAATGAATGAATGAGTGAATAATTTTTTGTAGTGTCTTTGGTCTGTCTATGGTCTACAGCTCGGTTAGCCAAAATAGCTGAATACCACATTTCCACCTTTATTAGAGTGTGGGAAATAGTTTCGTACTGAACTCTACACGATATAGAAGGACTATCAGACAAACACACATGTTACTTCAATGATAATGTGGGATAGAACATACAAATAGTCCTACAGAGTATTCGCAGCTTCTTCGGTGAAATGTTCCGAGATAATGTATGAGTAATGCATTATGTACATTTGTGTACATCTGAAGTAGGAAGAAGTCGGATACAAGACATGCCCTATGAGAAGACAGTAGTATTAGTATTGGTAAAAGAGCACACTTATATTTTATGATGTTTTGTATGCACGCACGGTACATCCTTTTGCATGAGATATCTCTTAGTTTTTATCAATCAAAGTCAATAATTAGCCAATACAGTTTTTAAACCGGCTTGGCTGTAAAAGTTTTCTAATAAAAATTATTAAACTTGTCCTGTTTTAAAAAATTCTGTAAATCTATGTTGGTATATAGATTTATAGCATTTTTGACAGTATCTACTAGTACATATCTGTACTAATTAAGTCAAATAAGCAAAAATCTTTGAAAAATTTCCTTTTTCCAATCAAATATTAACATTAGTATAATAATTGCGTATTTGAATACAAGTAAAGTAATAGGTAATCCTATCCCAATCTAAACTCTCGAAGAATTAAAATTGCCATACTTTTTGTCTCTATTTAATAAATCAAAGTTTCATAACCTGTACAATCAAAACAGCAATGAAATGACAATGACAAGGATACTCAAGTTGAAAAATTGAATAACACTCCGAAAAACTAGAGTCGATAAGATAAATGTATCTGTAGAAAGTGAATAATGAAGCGTCCGATTCGAATCGGAAATTGTTGGAACAAAAATTTAATGAACCATCTATTATGCTATCGTATACCGTTACGGGGTTCCAGATATCTGCAGGTAATCATTAATACAATAAATTTATGTTCCAATAATTTCCGATTCGGATCGGAAGCAATTCATTATTCACATTCTACAGATACATTTATTTTATCCTATCGACTGTAGTTTTTAATTACTGATTACTATTAAATTAAACTATGATTAAACACAAAAACTATGAAATCCCAAAGATTTTCAAACGAAAGAGACTTCTGATTGACAACTTCTTTGTATGTGTGGGAGTTGATTGTATTGCACACTATTTACATTGCAATTGCAATTAAGACCCGTAGTACTCGAAACTAGTATTATTTCTTTCATTCTTATACAAAATGACATTTTATTCATTCCTGAGTACATTTTACATGAGAATGTCTATGTTGGGATGGTAAACATTGGTGGTTGATGTGGCAAACCGCTCTATTTGACCTGGGTTGACCCACCGAGGTCAGCCGCAAAAAGCTTTGCTTACAATTAGTCTCACTCATTCACATTCTGCTTTACCAAAACTGCACCAATTCCATTCAGACTATGAATGAAAATTGAAAACCCTCAATATAGCAACAAGTGAAACCAAAAGGTAAACTTAGCCTGTGTGTTTGTGTGTTACCAACAACATATTGAATGCAATGCATCACACAATACACACAATTACTACCTCATACATACATACATTTACACAAAATAAAACATATAAAACCACCTCATATAAATACAGTACCTACTACATACTTCACATTCAGAATTCAGACCATCAATAATAAATAAGAAAAATCTACTGTACGTAAATACAAATAGCGTGCTCACAAAATTTAACTTAAAAACTTAGTAGGTACTTTCTTATAGTACCCACAAAATATTATATAACTTTTCCAAGTACCTAATATGTTTTTGTAAATACTAAATTTATTTTCTTTTTTTATTTATAAGAATACCTATTAAAGCTATGTGAGTGTGTGTAAGGGCTTAGGTTTAAGCCAGAAAATGTACTGCTTGTATTATTGTACTTGTCCCATACCAGTAGTAGTGATGTGGTTTGGTTTTAGAAGCTGTAATATAATATGAGTATACTTGGTGGATTACATAGAAACACATAGAATAAATAGACAAAGGCAAGTAAAGAGTGTGTCATCTCTTTCGTCTGTGTTTCTCGTCGTGGTGGTACAGATATAGAGTGCGGTGCATGGTTTTGGCTAGGTATGTGGGTAAAATAAAGTAAATGCTCTGTCAAAGCAAGTCAACCTATACCTAACCGAGAGCCCATGCAATAATAACGTAACAGAACACACATACTTCACTTACACGCCAAACCGTCACTGACGTGTATACTAGCTACAAAGTAGTATTATTTAGTATGAAATGAACACACACACTACATTCATAATATATATAGCAGGAGAACGCAATGGAGAAGATATGAATGAATTTTTTTTCTGTGTGTCGCTTCTGGTTCGGTTTCGTTTCGTTTGGTCTCGTCTCGGTTAGCCAAAAGACCAAAAGTGAACACCACACGGTTCTAAATGATTCTATCTTTATGCAGCCCACATTTATACTAATAAAGTCTACCTTCCTTCAATAATAAGTGCAGTCTGCAGTGGTTGTATTGTAGTCGTAGTGGTAGTAGTAGTGTGTCTGTGAAGAGTTGAGAATGAAAGTCAATCTAATTCATAATAAAGATATTATTACACATCATTTTGCACTTTTAGCCCAGTAGTGTTATTATTTTATAGCAGTAGGTAGCTATGTAGTTACATAGGTACCTTAACTTTTTACCTTAAACCTTGTAGCTTACCTATACAATGTACTATCTCAAATTACAATGCACTAAAGTATATCTGTGAGTCAAATCTAACAATGAAGTGATATTATGTGTTTATTCTTTACTTAAAAAGCAGACCGAAAATTTAAATTGGCAATAATAGGAGCAGCTACCACATTTTCCTCTTCCCATTAACTATTCCGACTGTACTGTAATTCATATACTCGAGAAAGATAAATACTGGCTATAGAATACACTCTTCTGCTAAATACATGAAGCTTTTTTGTGTAAAAATAGAACCAGCTGTAAATTACAGGTATACTAATAAGTATAGATATCAATTACTAAGTGTAGAAATGGACACCTGAGCAAACTTAATTAGAGACCCGTAATGAGCACTTATATTTTCTAACTCTTGTTAGCTAACAAACCATTTCACACTGTTTTCTTGTTCAAATAAAACATCCGCCCGCTGTACTCTACTTAATATGATCAACACTGTTGTGTACGAAGTGTATTTTCCTCTAGAATTATATATTATTAGAGAAATCAAGCATATTGCAAATACAAACATGGTATGTGTGTGTAATGTATCTAGTGTAAACCAGTAGGGACGTACTTATGAAGATATAGACGTGATCATTGGATAAGATTGTTAAAAACAGAAGTAGTTAGTGTGGCATATGAAAAAATTGTGTGCAGACGACTTTTCTTCACTTTAGTCGAATAGGAAACGGAGAATTTTCCTTTGAGTGAGTGGTGCGATTGGTCGAGTGAACTTAACTAGTATGAAGCTTACTCATTCACAATTTCAATTGTTTTTCTAGTAACATTACTTGAAATTAGTTGTAGTAGAGTCACCTTTTGATTGCTCTACGCAGACAGCCAAGTCAATAAGTAAGTAGCAACCTTAAAGAAAAGAAATTGAAATTGAGCCTGTTATCGGCTAAGCTGGCGTATTAAACTCCAGATTTGAGATGATGATGATGTCTGTGTGAATATGCTATCAGTATACATACATAATACATGCTATACAATATAAGTATCTCTATGTATGTATTGCACATGGAATTACATTGAAATTCTCGTATTGGAGCATTACTGACTCTTAAAGCGTAGGTAAAAGAAAGAAAGTGTATATCTGTTTGTGTGTTCTGTATTGCCGGATACACCTAACTACAGAAAATGTGAGTAAATAGCCTGGTGAAGTAAGAAGCACATACATAAGGGAGATTCGTCGATCATACCTTCTGTTTCTCTCGACTGAAATTGTAAAGGCAGCAGAGCAGCTACCTAAATGAACTCCAATCATCTCGTACGTGCAGTCTGACTGTCTCTCTAGTACAAGAGAGAATAAACTATCAGTATATTATAAATAAGCAAGGGATCAAATACAAGATTATAATAAACAGCCTATACATCCACACATATTACATACATACATCTAAAAGTTACGCAAGTATATAAACGAATCTGCATGTAGGTATGGAACCATACTGTACCTATAATATACTGTGCATTGTACCTTATACTTTTATACAAGTAAATAGTTGGATCATAAAAACAAAAAATCTATTTTCTTCTTTCTGAATTATTTCGATCGGAATATGTAGGGAGGGTCCATGTATTTATATTTTAGGTACATTATTACAATTTTATACGCATAGTAATAAGCATACCGTGTACTACCCTACCTAGGTATGTATAAAGAACGGAACAAGTTTCAATAGTTTTATTGCAGACTTACCTATAGGTACACACAAATTCTACGTAGTAGATTTATGCATATGGAGATGTGTAATATGATTTGAAGGTAACAATTATTTGGGTGTATATTTATATATGTGATATATAAGCAGGCACTATCTAGAATAAAATGTATTGGGTGAGTTGATGATGATGTGTGTTTTGAAGAGATGATGATGTGAATCAATCGTTTTGAGTATAAAAACGATTGGAACATGATAATATGACGTCCAAACAAATTGCATGATAGTAGTCTTCAACTGATTTAGAAGTGTGCAAACACAGACAGTGTTTATGTAGCGCTTGTTTAAAATAGGGTGGTGGTGTGGTGTGGTGCATTGTTGTGGTGTTTCGTGCTTTCAATACTACTTTGTGTCTAAATGTCAATAACGATTTGGCAGTTAGTGATAGATGCATTGATCAATCTTTGTACGCAGCCAATGACATGCAAATCACTATCGTGGAAGAAAAGGGGCAAATAATCAACTATCAGAAGAAGGTTCTAAAGGAAAACGTGAGATTCGGAAAATACACACAAAATTCTGAATTTCTTTCTCGCAATCTTTCTCTTCGTTTAGAATTTCCAAATGCATATCTACCTACAACAAGATATGGATGATGATGTGTAGTTTTTATGGTAAGCACTCACTAGGACTTAAAGAAGCAACATTTTTGCCCTTTTCTTTTGTTTAAAGCATTTACAAAGCATTTATGTAATTAAATATTTGGTATTTTGTCTAAAGCTTAGCTTAGAAGAAAGAAGGTAGATTGTTAAAATCTATCAACTAGGTGTGTTTTAAAAGTAAACCCAATTTTCAAGTGTATGTTTTCCGTAGGAAAAATTTAAAATCAAATTATTAGGTTGTTACTTGTTACATACCTGGTACATACAGCAACTAGGTATTTATCTCAAGTAATAATTACATTTATTTATTCCATTGTATAGATTCAATGGTGGTTTGAAAAAGTAATATACTCAATATTTTTGATTTCATGAACATTTAACAGATACGCCAAGGGAAGTTGTGGAGTTATTGAATTACTTGATAGATTGATACTAGCTATTGTAAAACCAGACTAACTTATTTTTAATCCTTTCTCTTAATCCCTTTTTATCAACTCGCTCGGCAACGAAATTC
>JAQFYB010004471.1:0-16192 GCA_034694085.1 Pogonognathellus longicornis
GTTGATAAAAAAGGTAGACTTGAGGGCTCCAACTCCAATCCCTTGAGGCTACGTTCGAGTTGTTCTGCCAGTTGCCCAGTAGCGACACAGTAATTTATATTATTCTCTGCCTCTAGGTCATCTCCAACTCTCAGACTCATTACACCTACGCTATAACGAGCGTATAGAGTATAGAGTGAGTGCCCAAGTAACTCTCTAGAAAGTGCTCAAACAAAGACAAACTTTTTTGATTTTTGAGTATACCTCTACATATATATGACATAACTAACCAGCAGGCAAGGTACAAAATAGACCGACATAAAGAATGAGCTGAATATGAGCTGAATTTCAATATAAATATTCAGCTCATCCTAGATGTCGGTAAAAATAGTGTTCTTATACAATATTAATAATTAATAATAATTAAGATGTATTCTAATAAATTTAATTTTCTCTAACATATAATTGTACTAACACTATACAATGATTAGTGCTTTGAGTGAATATGACAATGCAGTGATTATAATCAGCGCAACAGACAGATAGACAGACGTGAATGCCAAATTAGAAAGTAGCTGTTGCTATTTAATATGATTTTATTATTTATTTCTCCATCCATATCAGCATAATATCATAGCGTAATTAAATGAATGATAAAATATGCCAACATAAAATCATGTCTATTCTGTAATATACAAGCCAATGGCAATGTAATTTGAAATAACTAGAGACTATTTTCATAGGAACGATTAGAATGTTATCAGACTGAATCTTACCACCCGTATTATAAAAGGTCAACGCAGGCATGAAATTTTTAGCAATGAGAAACTGTCTTTATGTCGTCCATTTTTTTATACTGATTTCCAGCAAGTCGAAAATTGAGTGAACTCATTACATTTTGGACATTTTCATGCTGTAGCTCCTCATCAATTGGTGGGCTGTGCACTTCTACGTCGACTTCAACTGCTGTAAACTTATCCAAATCTGCTAATCTGCATTTTAAGGAATTAAATGACGGCCGTCTTTCAGGATCATACTCCCAGCAATCGCTCATGATTTTGTAGCTGTAAACAGGAAATAAGTTGTAGGATATGATTATTTATTGCAAAAATTTGGTGACAGATATTAGTGAATTCTAAAAAGAGATAAATTATTATTGGCTCCTTTTCGTCAATAGAAGTAATAGAAATAGCAAAAGCAGCTACAATAAACACACTGTTGTATGTTTGACTATTGACTCACATTGAATTTGGAGCATGTTTAGGTTGTCTATTCCGCCCTCCACTGTGTACCATGTCAAGAAATTCTTCGTTGAACGAAAATGTTGGATACGGTCGCTCTCCAAATGTAAATATTTCCCACATTGTAATTCCGAAAGCCCATACATCCGATTTAGAGGAGTATTTTTGCAGTACAATGCATTCAGGAGCAAGCCACTGCCAAGGCAAAGGTTCTTCTGAAGTTTTGATATATTCAGTATAATTATACATGCGACGACTCAGACCAAAGTCAGTCACTTTTACAATTCCATCCGCAGTCAACAGAATATTCCTTGTTGCCAGATCTAAATGCACAACCTGTATGTATACACATTATCATTAACACATGTTTTCATTTGAAGTATTATATCGCCGGAAATTTATTTTAGTCTGTGTAGAAACGTTTTTTACTAGAAACATTTGCTTAATGATCTTACGTATTTAGATGCTAAATGCTCCATTCCCGCTGTAATTTGTGTGCACCATTTTAACAATATTGACAATGTATGTAAGGAAGCGAATGGTTCTGAAATTACTGTATTGATTTGAGCCGAAGTACAATTTGAGTCGCTAGCTATAGATCTACCCGTATATTTATCAATATTTACTTAATTATTTAAAGAATCGACTTTAAAATATCGGTAGGTTTGCAATAAAAATATCTTTTTTAATGATAAACAAATGAAATTAAATAAAGTCTGTAAATTACCTTAAATGTGGACATTTCATAAAAATGTGTTTATTTGTTCGTATGTAAGACTCCATGGATCCAAGTCCACAAAATTCGACCGCTATGTACAAAATTCCTAAAGCAAAAATAATAAATTGATAGCGTGAATAAAATAAAATGCAAAAATAAAATAAAAGTCAATGAAACATTACAACTTTCAATTTCGACACTTATTGTGAGCATATAGAATAAATAATGTTTCGCTAATATACATAATAATTATTTACCTCGTTCTAACTCTTGTTTATAAGCTCCATGAAGCTTAATCAAATTTATATGTTCACCAACAAACATTAGAATTTTTAGTTCGGAAGCTAGAGCTTTTAAGTGCATGATTTTAGCATTTTTCTTTAGCATTTTCCAAGCAATTGGTTCATTAATTTGGTTGAGGGTGCCCTGATAGACTTCACCAAACTCTCCTCTTCCCAATGGACAGTCCCAATCTGCAAAATGAAATAACCGTTGATTTTGATCAGAGTGTCACTATCAACCATGAAATGTCCTTCATAGTATAATATTGGCAATACGAATTATTCTTACTTATAGTGAAATCTTCTTTCTGAATCTCGTATTTTTTTTTAAATCGCTGCTGCAATGGATCTGTGTTTTCTGCGTCGTCGGTCCCTGACTCTTGACCTTCAACCAGACGAACAATTTCCTCCATTTCTTGTCGTCGCTTCTATATAATATATATATAAATATAAATATACCCGCAAATCATACATTATACCAACACAAGCGAAACTAGGTGTGATGTACCTTTTGTATTCTGAAATAAAATATGAATATTATTCCCACGACGGTCACACTTGAAGCTCCAACACCTGCTACTGCGTAATATAAAGGTTTTGTACTTCCGTCTAAGTCTTCTGCCTCTGGTTAGAATGATAATTAACAAAAATCATCAACACTAAATGATTGCAAGTATTTAAAACTTAAACGATACAAAATTATATTGCACTTACTGCGCACTGAAACCATTTTTGAAGTACTACCTGCAATGCTCTTTGCAGTGCAATTATATTCCCTAATAAACGATTCGTTGTAATTAGGAAATACTATAATGTGATCCGCCAATACGGATAGATAGTACTCAGTTTCCTATAAAGAATTAAACGCAAATATAAAATTATTAAACTTAATGGATTCTATACAAGGCGTGGTATTAATTAGGGTTATCAAAGTAGGAGATTAAGGGCAATTTATTTGATTGCCGCTCTCCAGAAATCCCAAAAAAGTTTATTTTACCATAGAAGGACAATAAAAGAGAACACAATTCGTGCTATGCGCTATTTTTGCTTCGGCATTAGCTTAAATTATATTTTCGACTTCTACAAATCCATTTATTTTCGGCTACGCGCGATTTTACAAACTCTCGTGCCTCATTTTGACATTTTGACTCACCCGAAATAGAATTTAAGATACGGAAATAATTCTATAATAAAAATAACCTTGAATTTCAATTAACCTGTTCTAATATTTTGTTTTCCCAAATGATTTCCGGTTTAGGTAATCCAAACGCTTGGCAAGGCATTAACTGATTGGGTACATTTTCCTTAAGATAAAACGTTGTCTCTGAAATAATATATGGTTCCACTTGATCTGCAAATTAAGTGTTAGAAATTGCTTCAATACCATTAATGGTAACAGATAGTTATTACAATATTTATTCTACAGTCAACATAAATACCAAAAATACATATTAAAATATTAATTTGTATGCATGCCCTACCAAAAACTTCAACGTCGATTGAAATACGGTCCAAATCATTTGTGCGTAAAAGCGGCACTGAGCATATCACTTGGACGAGTGTGATGTCATCAAAATAGAATTGAACATTACTCTCAGGATTATAGTTATCCTGATGTTCCGTTTCAAGTATCCTAAGCTTGTCTTCATGGTGGAAGCGGACAGTAATTGTGAAAAGCAAATTAAATGTCAACTTTAGATTTACAGTACAATGAATTTGGTAATTAATTAAAAACTCAAAGTATATTAATCATTAAAAATATTGCACAGGAACAGGCACGTATCCACTAAAGTTGCTGAAAGTGCTTAAGCACCCCCAGATTATAAATGCAAGCTTATACTATATATTCTTTTCATTTCTTATCTAACAAATTTCACCCGTGCATAAGATGGGTAAGGATAAAGAAGTATATTTCTGTAAAACTGCAAAATTTCCACGACAAGCACAAAATATGTGCATTTTACTTTGGTTTTAATTGTAGCACAAACTCGTGCAATTTTGTCGTGCTGTGCACGATAATTAATACATTTGTTCACATATTGACGTTTTACCTTCCTTGAAATCAATTTCTGAATAATATAGATTTTAGTAAAACAGTAAAAATGGATGGGTAAAAATTACTATTGCTTTCTTTTGTAATTTTATTTCAATATCATCTAATACCCACCAAGCTCATACACCCCTAGGCTGTAATCCTAGATACGTGCCTGAATAGGAATAAAGTTAATGTTTTGAAAACTTGAATTAGTTATATATGTTGATGTTGATATGATAACAACCTTATTCAAAACCTTTCTTTAAATTGTGGACAAGTAACAAAATTCATTGAAAAAATACCTTTGGATGGCTGCAATACACTTCCATTTTCGTATTCAAAAAACCACTGAATTCCATTTGCATACACAAAAGAATGTGCTTCACAACGGAAAGTGAAGTAATCTCCAACCCAAAAATGGTTATCCTTATTCAAACTGGTTAGTTTTAGGATTGCATTAATTGGAGGTTTGTCGTTAAGTTCTGCATCTACATCTAAGTGGATTGTAATTACAATGAAATAATAAAACATGTTGAACAGTGAAAAATAATATTCTTTGATAAATTAATAAATTGAAACAGAGATGTTTGTTCCTACATATTTTATTGTCGAATCCTTGAAAATAAAAATGATAGATGCTGAAGTTTGGACTATCGAACTGTGTATTGCAATATACAATCCCTTTCTTGGCTGGTCTAACGGCTTTACACGCTGTACTACCTTTCTCATTTATTTTACCAACATCAGTACATGGCACGAAGCTTGATTGTATGCTCTTCAAACACAAATTTTCGTTTTCGTAGGATTGAATCCCACATCTCGACATACAAGCCTTAACAACGCCGTTGAGCATCTTATCCTGTGATAGGAAGTTTGATTATAATATTTCAAGGATTGTTATATCACATTATTGTTTGTATCGGAATTAAAATAATAATGCTGAAATACCTCCGTAATTTATATTACAATATAATTTTAAAATAATAGTTATTGTTATTATTTATAATTATTGTTACCTCTTTTACACAATGGGATAAAACAAATTCACATTGTAAAATATTTTTGCATTCCCAATGATACAAAAACATAAATTGATATTCGTCATCATCATTCTCATATGAAAGTGGCAATCTCTCACAGATAAAGGCGTTGTGTTCATGTGAATAATAAAATGGCATTTTGGCTATTTGTACAAAAACATTAGTTTTTGTTACTATGTAACCATTAAAATTTAAAAAATTGGGCGCATAGCCACGAGTTCGGGGTGCACACCATAGTTGTTTCCAAAAATTTATTTCTGGGAGTACAAAATTTGAATGGAGTCCATAATGACTTGGTCGCAATGAAGTTTTAAGTAGGTCAAAACAATTAAAATACATCAAATTCGCGCTTAGCGAAAAAACTTCAAAGCTTTTGAACTTTTTAGGGTAAATTGCCTATAGTATTTAGATATTATATTCCATGCATTCTGGAGGGTGCACGTGTACCCCCCCCCATAGCTACGCGCCTGAACAAATACAACATTTATACATAATATAAACAATATAATTCTCAATAATGCAATAATTTTTTGTTATATTTAATTGATACAATTAGAAAAATAATTTTTTTAACCCACCATAGTCGTAATGAATATTCCAAATTCCAATTCTCCAATTTTCTCGATCATCACTGCATTTCAATTCTAAGGAATCAGACTTGTTACTTTTCCAACCTGTTAATTGCTTTCTTTCTGCTTCATTTAAATATGGGACTTCAGCTTCGGCAAAATACGTGGCTTTTTGCTCTATGAAGTACTTGATGTATTTAATGCTTCCATTTATCGATGGCTTTGAATCGTCCCTTTTTAAGAATTTTAAGTTTATTTACGCTGTCAAAGAATTGAAACTATTGATGGAAAGCAATAAAATATTTATAAAATATACATCATATGCTTATACCCTTCATAATTGACTAGCTGGATATTATTAGATGCGTTGTGCTGGCTACACAAAAGTGATACCCCGCTGCTACTTTGTTTTTGTTTAGAGCCAAGTGTAAAGTTGAATTTCGGACCATGTAGATAAACATCGTTTTGAGGAGAAAACACAAAATCTGTAATGTTAACACTATTTAATTAGTTGCGCAAGCATATCAATTTTTATAAATCAAACTCAACAGTACAAAAAAAACAATATTATTAAAAGCATTGTATGAGATTCATTTTTCAAAATAGCTACATCCAGAAAGAAGTGTCCGAAGTTTAATTCTTTTGAAAACAACTTGAAGCCAATTAGGAAAATGAACCTATCATTACATCTATTGATGGGATTGGTTAGAACTCCTTTACTAAACTAAACCATAACCATAACGCAATGCAGCCTGGACAATTTTGTTTATTCTCAGTTACTTTTATGAATCATATAGAGATTTAGTATAGTTAGCACATACCTAGGTACGTTATTTTCTTAATTGTTATCCGTATACGCAAGGAATTAATTGACTAGTACCTATACGATTTAAAGCCACCTGGTGCCTCATGTAATGCACTAACTGCTTTGGATTTTTTTTTGCTGATTCGTAATATAATTGCCTAGATCAGGTAATATTTAAAATTCCAAAAAAGTTTTTCATATTTTGTAAAATAACATTTCAGCGCATGCTGTTTAACATACACAATTTTGAAAATAAAAAATTCCTACTGCACTAAACCTGGAAGGAAAAAACCGAAGCTCCTCTAGATAAATATAAAAACTTTCTATCAAATTGTCTAATCAAGCAGGTTTTGAAATTCAGGGTTTCATTTTATATTTGGAAAATAAAACATCTCATACTAAAATGCATGGAGATGAAATTGTCATGACGGTGCCACTGCTGTGTGTACCAAAACGTACAACTAGGGTATGAGAGTGGGATATTGTCGCAATACATTTGTGGGCACATTCTACTCCTATAATGTTAAAATTTGAATATTTTTACCACCATTTTTGCCAAACTCCTGCGTAAAATTTTCATTATCATGTTGTAGTAGATTACAAGCAGACGGATAGGAGTCCGTTAATATGATACTTTTTGATGTTACATAATATTGTTTAAACTGTGTTTAATTTGTTTTGATGACAAGTTTTATCTTACATGGTTGTATTAGTTGATATGTATAATTCAAACAACCGAAGTTCACACACGTAAAACTGCCTTCGACCTTATCAGTGAACATTGTGGTATTCAATGAAAATCCTTTCCACTGGTCATAATACACCGTCAAATTGTCAACTGGTAAATTAGTCTAGACATAATAACAATTAAAGATATAAATACTTTTTTTCTATTATGCAGAAACAATTTCTTGAAACAGGATTACACAAATAATTTTTTATATTGTAATTTTTTCAATGTAAAAATCATTTTAAGTATTTAATAATTTTATTACCTCATTATCGTCATACAATCGTTTCAGTACCCAGTCCCCGTCCGATCCGTTTTTTAAGTCCACACAAGGAATAAGGACCGTTTCTTCGTTTATTGATACAATGATTGGCGAACTGTCATGAAAATTGTAGCCGTGACATGCTACCACAAAAAATATCAACAAAAATTTTAATTCAGATAAGAAGGATGTATATGAACGATTCATGTGTTTAATAACAACAATTTATGTATTTTTTGTTGTTTTATGTATAATTACAAAACTTACAGCTCACTTGTGCAAAAAACTCCAGAAATATGTTTAATTCAATTGTTGGATCGTCCATGTCGGAAATTGTGTATTTGATAGCATCGCCCTGAAAGAAACTAAATACGGGATATTTAGGAAACATAAAATGCATTTTGTATTCAAACATTGAAGGATCTTCTAATGGATTTTTAAGTGTTTTTTGAGTTCTCATTTCGATGTATTGATCTTTAGGATCGCCATCCTTGAAGTTGGCTTTAACGGACAAATGATGATTTGATGTACAGGTGAATGACACGTTTGTAAGCTTTAGGGAAGGTTTGTGTTTTTCCATTCCTACTGAAATTAAAACATTGTTGCCGCTTTCCACACAGTCTGAAATGTTTACGTTATCAACCAAATAAATAAAATTGAAGACACAATTCAAATGTGAGTTATTTACATCTCGGAATACCGAACATGAAAACTGTTCTGTGTTGTGATCTTCTTTAAAAAAATATTGAGAGTCACAAGTTATAAAATATAATGATATAAAGTAAACCACAGAAAATAAAATACGAGAGAAATGTTCAGACATGTTTTGCAATATCTTTCTAAAGTTTAAGAAGATTCAAAAACTGAAGGTCTCGTTACTTTAATACAGCTAAAAATAGAATGTCAATTATTATTCCTTTACAGATAGAGCAAAAGTTTTCTGACAAATGATACAAATTTTGATTTGTAACTGTTTTTTAATCATCGTAGGCAGAAAGGAAATAACCTTAACATTAGGGTCTGAACAAGGAAGTAATATTTAGCAAACAATTTATTTTCAATGTAAATATAATTTCATCCTTATTTATTCTGAAAACCAACAGATAGTAGTGCAAATAATTTGTAAGCATTAAACTTGTCAAACTGTGAATGCGTTTATTTTATTTAGATTAAAAAATATCTTTTTTAATTCATGAACTTTTGCAGTACATTATTCAAGTAAAAACATGATGAATAAACGTAATTGCTCATTCAGTATTATCTAGAGTACATACATAATAGCGGTTCAGAAAAATACTTTGAGTTGTCAAGTTATTGCAATGTTGGATGTTATGGCTATGTTTGATGTTATGGCTATTGTCAATATTTTCAAACCAATTCCTAGATAAACAAATTCGCTTAGCAAAGTCATACACGTTCTAGTAATACTACGAAATACAAGAGTTACTAATACATGGATTTGGGAATTTAGAAGTATGAATTAAAACATTGTAGACATTTCTATCAAGAGTCGTTCATGTAAACAATTCACAAACATGCATTATTAAATTTTTCCAACTGAACAATATGCCCCAATTCATTTACATATCTCCATTTCAATGTCCTGCCACATATTGACTAATCTACACTACAAGTGCCGGCAGAATCTAATGCCATGAAATGGAAATCCTTGTCTAGTTTATCATAAAAATAAATAATTTATTAAACAATAATTTGATGTTGTTATGTAGGTAAGAAAATGATTGGTAATGAAGGGAATGCAAGGGGAAACGCATGTCTGTTCCATATACATAACGCCCCATTTCAGAATACGAATCGTTTTATGAGTATGACCTCAGGATCAACGTTCAAGAGCGTTGCAAAAAATCGTAGTGCCTTGCTTAGTTTTAACTCTAAAGGGCACGTAAGTTCATGAATACCAGAAAAAATCAAAGCTACCTCATTTTGAAAAATAGCTTCAACCAAAAGCATGATTTATCTGCTAAAACTTTATCGAATTTTTCTGAAGATGTACAACCTATGTGATATTATTTTATGACACATAATTTTTGGATGAAGTTTCATCCAACCTTTGTAAAGATTCTGAATTAAGCTTTTTTTCAGAATGATGAGTATACCATACTCATGCTGAGGTTGATCCTGAGCTCATAAGAATAGATGGGACATTTATTTATCAATAAATTATCGTAAAATTGTTTGTTTTCAAATATGAAAATGATAAAATTCTATTTATTCTATCTATTGATTTCTTTAATGGACTCCTCAATTCGCTATTCATCCATGTAATTCACTAAGTAAGTCGTTATCAGACTTTATGGAGGTTGGGATTTACTATTAGTTTTATATGTAAAAAGCCAACGGGTAACAAAGCTGATAACGACTGTGTGAATAACAAGTCCGTATCGCAATCCACTAATTACAAAAGTTAAGCTTTTTAATTACCAAAATACATCATTGTTTATCACTCAGTCATGTCATGTTAAATCCATTTGTATATATCACCCATTCATGTCAAATCCATTAGTGTTTATCAATCATTTATTCATATGTCAAATCCATTAGTTATATTATGTATATGTCCTGTCCAGTGGTGTAAAAAGAACCTATGCAACCCTTATGACGCAAAAATATTAGGGAGAGGTCAAGGCGGTCTCCAAAATGGGAATATTTTATCCAAAGGGTTATTTGTTATTTTGCCATAAAAGTGCAAAACCGCTGAAAGTGTTTCGCAATATACATTGTTTTGCATTTTGGCATATAAAGGCACCCAATTCATAGTTGCGCCAATGATATGTACATGGTAAGATCCGATTAAAATACGAACATGGTGAAATAACGGTATATAATAATGTTAATACAGATGTAAATAATATAATTAAAGAAATATACTTCAGTTCGAAGGATGCTCGTTTTGTTAATAGTTTTCCTGATGCGATTAATTTCCGAATGCTGCAGTATCTACACTTTGGCCAAATAGAATTGCGAAATTGTAATTTCTTTACAAACCTCATCCCCAATTTTTTGTGTCCCAACATTCTTCATACTTTTCACAATTCCAAATAATTTTGAAAATTGGATTTCAAGTTTGCGATACAAAAGAAACTAAGTTTAAAATATATATTCTGGCATAATATTCGCTTAGCTTACATCTTACAATGTCAATTTATTTAATCATATTTCTTTTCATTTTCAAATTTTCAACTTCATTACATTATTTCAACGAAAATACATTGATAAATTCTAAGTTAAATTGCACATTTCACAGTAAAACATTAACATATTAAAACTGCCATACTTATTGAACAACATATAAATCATGTTGTGCCACTTTGAGGCAATTTTTGAAACATTTCTGTTAGAGAACTCAAACTTTGATGGAAACGAGTGCCTCTTTTAGATTTCAAGGTGATTGTTAAAAACGAGATCATCACGTATCCAGGATCGTAAGCTGGGGGTGCACAGTAAAGTTTTTTACAGAAATTAATTAATGGTAGAACAAAATTCATATTTGGGGTAGAAAAGAGTGCATAAAGCACTTTGAATTATGTCAAAACCAACTTAAAACGAATCAAATTCGCGAGTCGCGGAAATTTTTGTTTTGTTTGAATTTTTATGGCAAAATAAGCTATTTTTGAGATAGCAAACGCATTCTGGGGGGTCCACTTGTACCCTGTGCACCCCCTCTGGATACGTGCCTGCACGAGATTATTAATAAAATGTGAGTCACTCAAAAAAAACAGGAGATATGACCTTCTAACAGTGCCAACTTTACAAGTTCTAAAAATTGTTTTATTTTTTTGAACCCCTTTACCATTTACCAGCCAATAAATTGGAGCCAAACTTTTTACCTTCTAAAAACGAGTACCTCTTGAATTAGGGGCTCAAAAGATTATTAGTTAAATATGAGACACAATCCTCAAGACGAGGAGCAAATGGCTTCTTAAGAACCAACAAGCTCTAAAACAAAATTGAACCCCTTTACCAGCCTGTTATTTAGTACTTCAATCAATAAGCCAAAAACTGAAATGAGCGAGCATATAAGATAGATGTAGAAAATAGAAACAAAGTTATCATTTAACGCAAGTCCTTTCACAAGGTTCTCCTTTCTTTCAATCATTTGTAAATATGCTTCAGTTCGAAGAAAGTTCGAAGTTTTGTGAATTGTCTTCCAAATGTGAATAATTCCAGAGTGTTGCAGTACTCGTAAACGATGTAGAAATGCTGGATTAAAATTTCTTTCTATGCCCCATCCTGAATTCTTCATTCCCAAACCTTCTTCACTTTTAACAATGCCAATTGAATTTGGGAATTGGATCTTCAATTTGCGATATAAAATGTCGATGTTTTCAGACCAATCTCCGTATGCTGTTTTATTGCAATCTAAGATACGTTTAAAAAATTCTTCTGGCAAAATATAATTGTTTTGCCCCTTCAAATTCCTTGGGAATTTAATTATGGGGAAAATGCTTGGAATGTAAATTGTGGGGTCCTTATAAATTGACCAAATTCTTGGTTGTTTGTGGAATGATTTCCCAACTTGATAGACGAAGTCAGTAATTTCGTAATCCTTAGCATCTCTTTGCCCAAGCCAATTATAATTTTTATATAAAGGACAGTAAAGAGTGTAATTGAAATCAATGAGATCCTTGAAACTTAAGATCTTCTCTATTTTAATTGGAGCTGACAATTCAGTGATGTTAGATCCTTTGTAAGCATTTGAGAGTACAATGGATATCAGAATCCAAGCTCCACAAACAAAATAAAGACTCGTCAGTTTTTTTGGATTGGACGCAGTTGCATCTCCTTGTTCCAGCAGACAACTAAGTGGTGTCAACAATGAATTAATTTTTATTTTCTTCATTTTGTGGATTGATGTCAGAAAAATTGATAAAAAGGAACTACTCAGAAGAATCAAAATCCAAGATGGCAGATCGTAGCACGATACGTAACTCCAAAACGAAAGACTCTGTTTCCATTTGATTCCATCACAGGTAATAAATTGAAATTTTTCTTCTGGTTTTGTCAGCATTGAAGAAACTGTAGCTACATTAAAGATTACTGTTGCAGCGTTAAACTCACATTTTGTTTTCTTAAAGTCGGAATACAACACTGTTTCGTAGTTACTGATATTTGGGGCAACCAAATGAAATAATGGCAAATCAAAGTACTCGTATTTTGACAAATGGAATTTTTTAAAAGTGACACTATTGATCGAATTAAGTTGTTCCACAAATCTGGCATAATTTTCAACTGACATTGATTTTTTATTCGTTCCTTCAACTTTCAATTCCCATGTAGTAGTAAGAATGTCAGCAGCGTTTTGTTTTTTCCATTCGTTTTTAAGATTTTCTTTTGTATACATCTCCAGACTGAAATATTTTACATTTATATTTTGGTCGCGTTTAAAGCAAACATCTTTGACAATATTGATATAAATATCAGAAGTCGTTAAAGTTTCCCAAATGGCAATGAATTTATGATGGCTGGGATTATACACAGCAGTATAGTGTGATTCTGCTCTAAAAATCCATTTATTTAAATTATTTCTTTCACTGTATTTATCAAGCACCATTAAATACATTTCGCTTCTAAAAAGATCTATGTCTGGCTGGTTGTCAAGAAGTAAACTTTCTCTCCAATTGTTCATATTGGAATTCCAAAACCAAGGAATGGATTCCGGGAATTGGAAAAGTTGTTTAAAATCAGACAGTTCGGAGAAGGGATACAGAAAGAAATGAAGATTGCACTGCCAGACGTATGGAGCACTCATTATTGAATTTTTCCCAACTGGCACCAATTCGCCATTTACATTTTTCCATTTCAGAACATCAGCCCACTTTAGTATCCAATCGTTAGTTTCAGTATGATTCACAAAAGTATAATTTCCAAGAACTACTGGATACTCAAACTCCTGGAAATCCTTGTCCATATTGTCATAAAAGACAATGTTTATCAAACAATCTTTGAATGGTTTTATGAAGGGATTCAAATCTATTGAATCGATTTGTGTTTTCGATTTTAGGGAATTGCCCAGTACAGGTGAATACCAGTATAAACAAAAGAGTATTGTCCATTTCCAATACATCGCTGATTCTAAAGTATTATGCATATGTTGTTGTAATTACGTATTACTTTCAAATTATGTTTTTTAACATATTTTTGTATAATATACTGAAATCACTAAACTATTTAGCAACTTTTCAAGTTGCTCGTGTCGATCGGCTATAGCCATGCTTAACAATTGAAAGAACATTTTATTCAGGGTTTTGTAGAAAAGATGCCACAATTTTTAAACCTTGAAATTATGGAATTAGAAACAAACCGTACATGGTACACTCCAGCAGTTTCACTTCTAGAAAAAATCAATCTCCACACCTTTTCCTACGTTTTGTATCTTATTTTCGATTTTTGTCAAATAGAAAATCAAAACCCAAGGCTACATAAACGGTTTAATAAGAAAGGGTTTTGACCAGTGAAGGTCGTATTGATTGGTGTTTGTTTCAGGAAGTAGTGAAATTGAAATCCATTTGCTCATGTATATTAAAATGTGTACGCCCAATTTCAAACGAAACTAGTTAAAAACACGAAAGACGTTTTGCAGTGGCGTAGCCTGACACAGTGAAGCCGTGGGGCAAAAAGTATTATAATATTTGCCGGTAGCCTGGATTTGGTGAGATAATTTAGAATGAACTGCAGGTTTAGTTAGCAATGGTTCAATTCAAAGAACTGAAGTGTTACCATTTTAATTTTTTATCAAGGCCGTATACCATATTGTAATTAAATCCCAAAAAATATTATTTTTCTTTACAAACTCAGGAAGAATACATTGTACTGATAAAATGTACTTCATGGTCTTGCGGTCACACTAGACCCTGGCGCCCCGGACGACAGCCTAACTTTCCCGATATTTGCTACAGCTCTGGACCCATTAAGTAAATGGATATGGATAATTAGCTGGCTATTTTGATATTGATGGTACCTATATCATATAATGTTCAATTTATTTAATTGTTAAAATATTTCGGTTATATCAAAGTTTTGTATGCCTCAACCTTATACCGAAAGCATAGTTACCGTATTTACTCTACTTTTTGCCCATATTCTAAAGGTAGCCCCCCTCTATTTATAGCCCACCCTTAACATCCATTTTGCATAATGATAGTAGCGTCTAGCGTGGGCTAATATTAGAGGAAATATGGTAGTCTGAATCATGCTGTACCTTAAGGTGGCGATCCTGGCGCAAACGTTAATGGAAATATTTTAAGTCGATTAGAAAACGCTATAATTTTTAAAGAATCCCATTTATAATCAATTAGCTTATATGGCGAACACGCCTGATTACGGCAACTAAACATCGTACATAATTGATTTATTTATGTTTACATAGGTATTCTAATTCTAAGAGACTCAGAATTAATTATGAACTCATTTTTTAATTTCATAACTTTGGTCTTTACTGAGTTTTTGGTATTTAATATGGGATAGTAAACTAGTAGGTACTGTGATTTATGGTAAATACAATAAACATCAATTAAAGTTTGTTTTTTGTAAAGCTTTATTTGTCGATATATCACAAGGGAATAGTAGCTTTAATTCATCGACATCGAACACATATTGTTGAATTGTCCCTATTATAAAGCGATACGTGCCCCATTATGCAAAAAGTACAATGTATAAACCAATACTTTGACATCCTTAAAAATGTAAACTTAAACTTTGTTGCTGATATCAATTTATTTTTTAAAAATGGTCATGCATTAAGAGAATATTACCTACAGGAATCCAGTTTTTGCATATAATAAGTCTACAAATATTAATTAATCTGTGTTTTTGTTTAATTCGATTATTCGGTAATTTATAACTCGTAAACACTATTTAATCATATATAATTTTATAATATGTACAACTAAACAACCAGCTAACAACATACTCGTCATTGTTGCGACGCAAGGCATTTTGAAGACTGGCGGGGGTTCTGTTTAGGTGGACGAACCATTTTTAGATTTATGTCATGTGGATATTGTATGTTATGATTTGAGTGATCTATTGTATGTATGCTAGTAAATAGGAATTATGCATTTAGTTATTAGTAGCCAATCAAATGTGAGCTTCTTAGAGCCAATGATGAATAGTTTTATTATAGCCAGTAAGGAAAGAGCTTCTTAGAGCCAATGGGAGAAGGGCTTATTGTAGCCAATGAGAGTAAAGTTGAAGAGTAACAAGACCTGAAACTGAGAGGTGTATATAAAGGCGAGCATTGAGAGTAGAGAGTTCAGTTCCGTTCCGGAGTCAGTTCCGAAGTTGAGTTCCGAAGGACAGTTCCGGAAGCTCAGTTGCGATAAAGAGTTCCAGTCGAGAGTTTCGATAAGATTGTGAGAGAGCTCACCAACTAAAGTTTGTTTTTGTTTGTATAAGTGTAAATTGTTAAGTGCCAAATAAATCAAATAAATAAGTATATATAAGTGAATATCGGAGAAGTGTCTTCTGTTTATTTGTGGCAACCTAACCTAGCCTTACTATATTTACAGTGCA
>JAQFYB010004472.1:0-16187 GCA_034694085.1 Pogonognathellus longicornis
CCCCCCCCCCATCCCAAAAAAGAAGCTCCCAACTGTGCGCATTTGGAGGCCCATAATTATTGGAGTATGACAAGTCTGCCATATTTGTAAAAAATCTAAACATTTATTTTATTTTATTACTTTCTATTAAAATTTTACAAATACGACATTTCACGACATTTGATTTGATTACATAGAAAATAAAATTTCACTAACTATAAATGACAATTATCTTGCATACCGCGAAAATTTTAGTCCAAAATCAACCCATTGAATATCAAATTTGGTGCTTTTTGACACTTTGAGAATAAAATAACCTATTTTTGCGGCATTTCGTGGTGGGAGTTGCTCTTCTGACCTGCCTTTGTATACAATTTTGAATGTCAAATTAGTAAACATGCTTTTTTCAAATACCTACAAAGCCAAATCCAATTTTTTGAGGACCCTGTCTTCGGTGCGCGTATTAGTAGTCTTGTGTACACTGTACACTTGTGCACACTTGTGTCTGTGTGTCTTGTATTACCAAAAAAATGAAAAAAGTGGGAAATGTCTCACGTCATACGCTAACTTTCTGCTTTTTAGGTCGATTTCTACCTAAATTAGCCCAACTTATTTGCACTCACGTTGACGAGCCATAATATAAACTTTGCCCATGATTTTGAGATTTTAATTTTATCTCTTTCGAAATGGAATGTATACGAGCATTTAGTCAATAATATAATAGACACTTAAGTGACCTCAATCAAGACTGAGCACGCTTTATGAGCACCCCCACAGTCTTATAAGCGAAGTAGCCCGCCACCCGCAACTAAGTAACCCGAACCGCAAGCTAGGTAACCATCCACAATTGGCGGAAGTGGCCCGCCACCCCACAACGAAGTAGAACGCCACCCGTCAATCTCATAACCGCAGTAAACCGCCCCCCGCATATTGGTGAGCGAAGTAACCCGATTATTTTATCCTCAAGGACGACGTAACACGACACCCGACTACTATGTACCGGGTAGCGTATTTCCAGAATGTACATGTCAATCAAGACGTAGTGCAACTAAATTCTGTGATACTACCTATACTATCCTAGTATTAACCCAAAGTGGGGGCCCCGCCCCCATACCCCCGTGGCCTAACCTAACCTGCTAAAAATAATGAATCCCACCCTCCCCGTGTGCACATTCTTTAAATAAGCTACCGGTTATAAACATGGTCGTTGGGTGTCGGGTTACTTCGTATATGGGGATAAAATAATCGGGTGGCAGGTTGAGGGCTACATGGTTGTCTGGTGGCGGGCTACTTCGCTTATGAGACTGTGGGGGTGCACATAAATAATGCTCAGTCTTGATTGAGGTACTAAAGTGACATAGATTATACACGAATGCATAGTGAGGCACAATTTTAGGTATCTACATAGATACTCCCTATGGGGTCAACAAATCACAATGTCACCTTCAAACTTGCTCTTGAAGTCGGCGAAGCGATTAAGTAAAGTTCGAATTATGCATAATTATAAATTATATCACTGATGATCGATAACAACAGATAAATAATCTATTATATAGTTGGCCTATGGATGAGAGCAGAGTCTTGCTGCATCAGAGTTTGGGATATCACTAAGGTAAGTGCACAGCAATAATTGAATTGAATAAGATAATTTTGTTTAATCAAAACACTATAAAAATTATTTATTATTGATTTTGACAACTTTTTAGCCTTCTTTTCATACAATAAATCTGTGTAGAAGAGGGTTAAAAATAATATAAAACATAATTATCAATTATTTAATTAAGGTTCGGTATACACCTTGTCAAAATACCTCAATGACAGGGGTAGATTCCAATATTTTTGAGTGTTGTTGAAAGCGGTACCTATTAAATCATCAGGGCATTAAATCTCTTTTATGAGAGACAAATACTATTTGTTTTATTTAGTTTTTACTAGTCCTTAGTTTGCGAGAAAATTAATATTTAGTAAAATTTACTGATTACCAGGCGTCTAGGTGACATTTAATATTATATAAATACACAGGGCTCCCAATAAATGCAAATATCGCTATTATAGAATACGTAAGACCTGGAAAACCCATATTTTACATAATTTCAATTTCTCTGATTCAGTAGCACTAGGTATTTGCCGGCTAGCCAGGGAAAAATTGAAGATGGGAGCCTGGACTATTATGTCATACAGTTGACGGTTTGTTTGAACATTTTTAATCGTTGAATACATAGACATTTCTATATCGATTTATTGGGGTTTTGAATGACACTGAAAAATAGTGGATTCAGATATAACTCGGAAAGCAATTAACCTTTTAAATCAAAAATGATATGAGAGCACTTATGTTGGGGCTGCTGAATAGATCTAACACAATATTCCAAGTGTTTGGTCTCGTTGTGCGTCAGCTCACCGTTTTTTGGTCTCTCAACCAAAACCACTCAAGATTTTATTCAATGTGTCATACAACTCCACCTGTCTGTTTCAGTCTGAAAATCCTTCTACAATGAGAAGTAAATATTGAAAAAGTTTCAAAAAACGTAAACGAGCTCAAAAAAATAGTAGAAAATTCTGAAGGGCGCTTGTACACATTTTGTGTAGTTATATAATTATTATCTTGCATGTGGGTCTTAAAAATGATTATCTAAATGTATCCGTTACTGTTTCCGAATTCCAAATTATTACCTTTCAAAAGTTTTAACTTTCTCAAACAAGTACCAAAGATTGTACCCTTTTCTTTGCAAATGTGTGAATGTTTAGCATATAATTTGCTCTTGAAAGCCCTTGTTAGCAAAAAATCAGGTGTATACCATTCCTTAACATTGCAGTAAATTGTTCGTCGTCTTTTTCTTCAATCGAGTTGAATGTCACTTAAGTACCGTATGTTCTTTTCAAAGCGCAAACCTCCTTATACATTGGTAGGTATAGTTCATTTCATTTTCGTATGTATTTTGATACACATTTTACTAAATCAAAAAACTCTAAGCTAATTTTCAAAACAGTGTATCTATATGGCTACTGTAGTACATACTATAGTATTATCCCTATCCTTGGTACCTAGTTCCTACCCTTGTATAAGGAGGTTTGCGCTTTCAATAAATCATACGGCATATCCAACAAAGTAATTGCTACATTTGCACTTTAGAACAATGGCAGACCAAAATTGTAAGCCAACAACCAATAGCATCGAATCGTCCGCTCGTCAATCATGGCATGATTCTGAAGCAGCGTCATCCACCAGTTGGTTTCAAATGATCAAACTTGTGTATGGGGGTTTTATTATTGGTCTCGGCCTGATTGTGGTCGTCATCGGAATATACGACCAATACAGCAAACCGGAGGACATTAATATCGGTAAAATTAAAATCTTAAAATTATGCATTTTAAAATCTTAAAAAGTCACTCATCAAACTCAAAATATTTTTTCTGCTCGCCATCGTCTTCGTCACTGTCGCCTGTGAGTCACCCCCAAAGTAATAATTAACCATTTAAGCAATACTAAATCGCTTAAATAATTATTTCAATAATCGCAAACGATTATTTCCTGCAATTGACTGATGCGGTTATTAACTTAATTGTAACCGAATTAATTTTTCTTAGCAGCGAGACAAACTAGTACACATATGTGCAGATGCTTCTAGTCAATGAAAAAAAGTAATGAATTATAACTTGAAATAAGCGTCCATCTTTACGATTTCAGGTGATCATAGTCAAAGAAATTAGAAGTTGGACGGAAAATTGAATCCGTCAATCTTTCGTAGAAAAGCTTTTTCAGTCAATGATTAGCAAAAAAATTATCAGTCAATCAGTTGCAGAAATATTGAAGCAGTCAATGATTTGCAAAAAAATTATCAGTCAAGGATTCGCAAAAAAATTATCAGTCAAGGATTTGCAAAAAAATTATCAGTCAAGGATTCGCAAAAACAATTATCAGTCAATCAGTTGCAGAAAAATTGAACCAGTCAATGATTCGCAAAACAAATTATCAGTCAAGGATTCGCACAAACAATTATCAGTCAACCGGTTACAGAAAAATTGAACCAGTCAATTATTCGCAGAAAATAAGTAATAACAGATAAGTGGCACCAAAAATGACATCTATCGTAAACGGGGCAATCAAACTGACAATGAGATAATTTATGCATAAATCAACCTAAAAAATGTTTCAAATTCGTGCGTAACGCGAAACCAATAACGAATTTTGTCACCTATAAAATTGTGTCACTCCTGTTATCAGGGGCGTAGCTAGGATTGAAATTTAGGGTTTGCCAGATCAAAAAATGTCAAAATTTTTGTGCAGCAAAAATTAAGCATAAAATCTACATTCCAATTTAATTTGGCTTTATGTAAAGTTATTTTTCGCGTTAAGCCGTCTTCTATCGCTATTAGCTGCAATAAAAATAAAAAGTCTTCTTAATATCGGATGTGTCAGTACCAACATCAACAGGCTGGGAAATTTGTTCTGTTGTGGAAACATTGCTTTTCTCATTAACCTGCTCACAAAACCTGTTAAAAAATAATCGAGCAAAATCGCAGGAATTGCGATGCATTTTAGCTCGTTTTATTAGTGCGACAAAAATTATCGCTCACATAAGCGATTTTAAGTTTTTGGCTTGCTCAAGAATTTTCTTTTTTAATAGAAATCGACATCAAAAAATAGAAAATTACAATCAAAACATAGATTTACTATGATTATTTTAGCTTTGTGTACTTAGATATTGGAAAAATAATGAAATTGCTAACTGCTCCAAGTAAATTACCTACATTATTTTATCATTGAAGAAAGGAAAGTATTTTTACAAATTAATACTTATTACTTACAGTATATTGTTTTTTCACAAAACGTCAATAATATTTTGTGTAAGCTGTCAAAATTTATGGGTTGCCGGGGCAATCCCCCTCGCTACGCCCCTGACATCATTGGCGATTTAACTACCTCTATTCTGAGTGAATTCGCCAATTATTGTTGAAATATTAAAGAAATATAGGTGCAAACAGAGAATTATTTGCTTCACAATTCACACCTGGGAGGCGCCTCCATCCATGCTAGACTATCTACGTCTCTGTCAAGGTCAGTGCGGCCGTCGTTCGGTCGTCGGCGCCCCTAGACCATGGCGCCCATGGCCCACGGCCTCACCCGCTGCAGTGGAATTTTCCCCTCTGAAATTGTCCCTCATGTACATTATAATCGGTTGCTTATCTACGTTGTTAACTTTCCTTTTTCTTTTTCTCCTTTTTTTAGAAAATTGTTCGCGGAGAATTTGGCTTGTTTCTAAGTTGGGAGTAGTTTTGTCGATAATTGGAGTCACAATAGTTCTGTTTTGGTATTGGGAACGCGGAAATCCGAGATCATGCTGCTGCCTACAAACCTCAGAAAATGTTTTCCGATGTGTAAGTCACAATGGTCAGGTATCAATATTTTGATTTTCTAGTTGTTTTGCAGGGTTGGGTAAATTACTTGATATTGTAATACAAATTACATTGAAATATACATTTTGGGACCGTCGAATTATAATTATAATTTAATTACATTTGTAAATTGCTGTCGCTTAATCACAAATTACTTAATTCAATTACGTTTAACATAATTACTTGATCAGCCAAATTCAGGGGCGTATCCCGATCACTCATTTGGGGGGAATTTGAACAAATCTTTTTATATACGTCAGTTTTTTGCGTAATCTAGCAAATGTTGCTAAAATTTGCGCAAATTTATATCAAAATCAATGGAAATTGAAACAAAATCAAGGGTGTGGCGAAGCAATATGACAAATTTTGCCAGAATGTGAACAAATTTAGGTCAAAGTCAATATGTAAATCAATATCAAAATGTATTAATAATGCGTGGCGCGAACATGTTTGAGATTTTTTTGCATTTTTACAACAAAAAACTATTTTTTGGTATTTTGACTTTTTACTGCTTTTATCTAGTGTATAGTCCAAAAATTTGTGAGTGTGGGGGTTCAGGGGACTGAATCCCCACACTAACCCTAAATGCGTCAATGGTCAAATTGCGGAATGTAATGTGTTTACATTATGAAATTATGATTAACAATAATTGTTAATAAACACACTCTAATAATTATTTTATTTATACTCTGCAATTAACACTAGTACACAAAATGCATTTAAGTGAAAACAACAAATATAATAAAAATATATTATTCCTATATTTCATTTATGTCAAGGAAAAAATCCAGTATTATGAATAATTGTGATTATCAAATACTTGATGAATATAGTATTATCATGGAGTTGTAGCTAAACTACTAATGTCCTCAATTTATTTGTTCCAAGATAATAATAAGGACTAAACCTTGACGAATTAAAAATAACCCGAGGCATAAATTTTATCAAGGTACTATTATTGTGTGTTACCTCTAAATGCATTTTAATTCTCAGACTTTCACTTTGCATAGGGATTAAAATGTTCAAGTTAACAAAAGTTTCCATGAAATCAATGTCTAATTCCTGGCAAAAAATCATCATTTTTTATTCAATGTATTTTGTAATTTCTCAAGTAATTCATTTAAGTAATAATTAATTAAGTAAGTAATTTTCGCCTTCAAGCGTCCAGTTATAATTGTAATTCAATTACATAATATAATCTTATAACAAATTACATTACATGCAATTTGCAAGTTCATTACATTAGGTCAAAAATATATGTAATATACCCAACCTTGTTGTTTTGTAATGAAATATCTCTAGTCAGATATAACTCGACCAATATAATATTGATGGCAACGTATAAAAGCGGTAGCGGCATTAGCAATTCAGGGATGGAAAATTCCTTGCAACACTACAACCTGGTTGCATGGGGAAATGGAATAATTTGCCCCGCCCCCGCAGGGTGCGGGGCAAATATTTGGGGAAATAATAAAATTTTTGCCCCTCAGAGGGCGGGGCAAATTTTGGGGAAATGATGTAATGGGGAAATCGGAATTTTTTGTGCGATGTAATGTAATTGGGAAATCGGAATATTTTTGGGGAAATGATGTAATGGGGAAATCGGATTTTTTTTCCGGGAAATATGGTAGTTGGTTCCCCTTTAGGAGGCGTGGAAATTTTGAGGAAATATAATTAGACATCCCAGTCCTTGTTCACGCATCCCTGTTTGGACGAGAGGACTAGAGACTAAACATCTTTTCTCTCTAATTTTCTCATTTTTAATTAAGATTAGATTTTAATTAAATGTAAATCTGTCTTATATTTGAGGTATAAAATATTGTATTGGTGTATAATTTGGGCTGCATAATAACATCATCAATAAGAGTTGACTACTTACACCCTATCAAGAATTGCTGCTCATTGTAATTTAAATTTTTAGCATACCTATAACTATCTATAATAAATATATTGAACTGCTGAGAAAAATAATATTTATAACTCCATTTTATTGTAATTCATAAAATTGTCAATATACCTCTCTACAGTCCGGAAAAAAATTGGGGAAAACGTGTTGGGGGGGATGGAAAATGACTTGCAACCTTGAAACCAGATTGCATGGGGAAATGGAAAAATTCGGCTCGCCCCCGCAGGGGGCGGGGCAAATTTTTGGGAAAATTTGGGGAAATGGAAATGCGTTGCAAGGGAAATTTTGAGAATTCCATCCCTGATTAGCATGGCGGCGAAATTAGCATTTGACCCTTTTTGATGCACCGGATAAGTTAATACCAACATTTACTTCCATTTACAGTCCAGGGGCGTAGCCAGGATTTAGTTTCGGGGGGGACAAATTCAAATCATGAGGCATATATGAGGTCATTATTGCGCGAAAAATGTGAACAAATTTGGGCGAACATAAACATAAATTAGATAAAATTCGCGTGTAGCGAGAAAAATTTCGCAATTTTTTGCCTTTTCAGGGCAAAAAACCCTAATTTTTCCAGATTTCGTGGGGGGAGGGGAAACTGCCCCCTTGTCCCCTGGCTATGACAGTAGTGCTGGCAATGCGCAATGCCTGCACCAAACACCACGACATCCAAAATTGTTGACACCGTGCTCGCAAAGAAAAGAAAATAAGTAACAGTTATATCGTAAGTTGATTTGTTATCTCTCCGAGGATAGTGCCAGAGCTCGTGGAGAAATAAGGAATCGCCTTAGGATATAACTTTACTTTTTTACTTTTCTTCCTAGAATAGATCCTTAGTTGACACTGCTGCGAATGAAACCAACCTAGATACTCGTCATTAAACTACCTAGACACTAGACTTGACAGTTTGCATATCACAGAGCAGTTGCAGCACGGCCGCACTGCACAACTGAACCAATGAGTCATTTGTTGATGGTGGGGTGCATTGAACCAACCAACAACCAATGGCGCTTTGGTTACGCCTACATACCGGATAACCAGTACTCGCAAACAAATGTAAAAAGTGGCTGTTTGTATTTTCACACCTTTCAAGTGGCTTCGTGGGAGGTCGTTTCGGTGTAGGTACAAGTTTATACATATCAAGACATACTCACCCGTCAATGGAGACACCTACATGAAATTTGTAAAAATTGGGTGTTCGAATGCGCTGATTTTAAAGGTCCTTCGTTCAGCGCGATGGCATTTCTTGTAACGCATACGGTATTTTTCATCGTGTTCAATGACGCACGGCAATGTTGCGCCGTAGTGAAATAATATTACATTTTCACATATTTGAGTATTTGAAAATAAGAAAATTTCATGGCTAATTTTTTATTTATTTATTTATAATATCTATAGTGAGCTTAGTAGTAATACCTTGATATTCACAGCATGTACTATATTACCTGGGCAATTAATTTTGACTAATGAATTTTAAACCTTAATAATGTCCAAACCGGGCAATTTCGGGTAATTCTGTCAACGGGGTATGAGTGGTGGGACGTTATATAGACTACCACATGCATTGAAAATCTCTGTGACCTTTGGAACCCTGTGAATCCCATGTATATTAGCGCATGGATTAATTTCCGTGTTATATCCAATAGTGCCCTTAGTGCATATTAATAAAATAGAATTTAGACTACAGACAAGTTAAAGCTAAGGTAGGGAATAGATTAAGAAGAGTGAAGCATAACATATATAGAGTCTTTCAACAGACTGGAAAGGCCCTTCTCAAACCCTATGCTATAGAAGAGAAGAGAGGCTTTGACAATCGGCAACTCAAATTTCGAATGAGTTCGATTGAAAGATGAACATGCATTCAGTTTTGTCCAACGCCAAGCCATAATGAAGAGTAATATATATATAATTAGTACGAAACAGCTATGTGTTAAGTGTAGCCAGGTAAAGAATAGGTGAGCACATGCAGCCAAGACGCTGGAGGAAGGACCTGGACACAGAGTGGACTGCATAACGACACGGAGGCAGGAATAAGAAAATTATATAGCTAAAGCAAGATTCAGAATCTGTACCCCGTACATTGCGCATAGTAAAACGAACCGTGCACTACAAGAAATTTCATCCTGCTGCAACGAGCACCACTGAAATCAGCGCATTCGAAAATCCAATTTTTACGCATGTCAGATAGAGATCTGTACTCAATTGAGGGCTAAACATGCCTTGCTCCGTAGAAAACGTGTACACTGAAACAACCTACCACGAAACCACTTGAAAGGAGTGAAACTCCAAACCATGCCCGTATTCAGGGGGTGGGCAAACAGGTAATTGTCTCCCCCGAAATCCCGAAAAAGAGTTTATTTTGCCCTGAAAAAGCAAAATAACTTATTTTTTGTGCATTTTTCGTCCTCGAAATATATTTTGCCGTCCCCGAAATCGATTTCAGGACACGGCCGTGATCCAAACCACCCACTTTTTTACATTTGTTTGCGAGGACTAGTTATTAACAGTACCTAGTAAAGGCGGTTAATGCGTTGTGCAGCTTTTGTGATGAGAATTGCTGCATCATGCCAGCATGACCGTTCGCTGTATTGGGAAGGCATAATTTGCCGGCACAAAAAATGAACTATTTGTGCAAATTGTAAGACCGCGCAGGTTTTGCCAATATTTATCAGTCCCGTCAGCCGCTTTAAATGTAGTAGGCATTTGCCTGTAATTTTTATATATCTTACCGGCGTAACATTTATGTCGGGAACACCATACATAATTAATTAAATGTAAATCAAGCGAGTCAAATTTCACTTTTTTACCAGATAAATCAGGGAGCGAAATCATCTGCAAATGACAATCACCAGTATCAGATACTTTCTAGTAAAGATGACCAAGCTGCAGAAATTGGAGGCGATCATAATAACAATTCGACAGGTATATTATCAGAATTGCATAATAAAGCTTTGAAATTGAAGTCTCAAGCTAAGCAAATAAAATCAGAGAGTTGATTTATTTTACTGAAATAAAATTGTACTAATAAAAAATGTTTATTTCATTGAAATTTCAATGTTTATCTATATTGGCATGCTGATACTTAAAACATTAAAGGGCCGTAACTAGGATTTGAAAATGGGTGGGGTCCAAGTAAAATAACTACGGTGGTTGGAAAAATAATGTAAGATCTAGATAGCCTAGTAAATATTACGTTGCTATTGTTTCTAAGTCTAAACCAAGGAACAAATGTTCTTATTATCACATAAAAAAATCTAATTAATTTAAAACGCATGACAATCGTGTGCAGCGCGACAAAATTGTCCGATTTTCTATAAATGTGGGATAAAAAGAACCATCTTTTTAGGTGTGTACGTTTAGAAGCCTATATACAGCCATGCCATCAGAAACTAACAATATTGTGTATTTCGTCGATTTTAACACCAAAGATATTTTGGTACTGCCCTAAATGTTTGGTGGAATTACTGCAACTTCATTACTACGATTCATTTTGCAAAAAAGCAAGATTGAAATGCGATAAAATCGACATGATCAGTCTAATGCTGCTTTTTACTCTACTGATACCCGGTGTTTACGGATAGATTTGAATTTTTGGTGGCTGGTAAAATAGCTACTGAATATCATTAAAACATCTGCAATTAAATGTATTAAAAGCAGATTTTCGGTTTGGTATTGGTATTATTTTATTCAGTGATAATGCATAACAATCAGTTCTCTTCCAGCAAGTCACTCTAATAAACTAAGTAATGATGAAAAGAAGTAGTTATTCTAGATATGTGTTTAAATTGACAAAATGGTCATATATATATAATAAAATAATAATCCATTCTACTAATGGAAAACATTGCAAACAAATTGTTTACTTTATCGTTTTCATGAATTAGAAGATTTCGATAGTTTAAACTCTAACGAAATGGTGCTATACGAATGTTTAGATCTTCCTTAATTTGAGTTAAATGAAGCAGATTTGCAAGCAAATTTCAACACCACATTTGCGTAAATTTAGGTCAAAATCAATGGAAATTGCAACAATATCGTGCATTTTGTGCGATAAACGTATAAAATAAATAAGTATATCAATAAATATATAAATAAATTGCAATACAATTGTGAAATTGTTTGCATTGCTATAGCAAAAATAATCTTTTTTGGTATTTTGGGAGAAACCTGTTTTCATCCATTGTAAAGTTCAAAAATCGGGGAGTGGTTTAAACCCACTAAGCCCCTCTAAATACGCCACTGGTGTCTACCAAACTGTGCAACAATTAATTACGATTTTCATTAATATCAATTGCCAGAAATGATGGCTGGAACACCAATAAATGGATTATATTATATTGCTATAAGTAGTGAATTTAAAATGTATAAAGAATGTAATGTAAGTATCTATGTAAACGATGAAAATTGGAGGAATGAATAAATATGTATTGTAATGCATAATATTAAGAGAGGTTAATGAAGTGTTTTTGTTATGGTTGCATACATAAAATGAATTACTCTAGATCTAAGTCAATCATTTTTCCAGTGTCACTCAGATGGGAAAACTCTGCCCTCTAACTCACTCCACTCAACAGCAGATCCAAGAGTAAAATTATACCAGTGAACATTCGGGAATACCACGCAATTATTTGTAGAATATAATATACAATTGTTTCTTGTTAAACTTATAATTTTAACACAGTCTATCAGCGTACATTTTATTACAACCAGTACGTATACGTTTAATATTAGGGATTAGATCGGAGAATCTAGACAAGAACCCGGAGGTTGTAGTTGTTTGTTAGTTGACGTGAACTGAAAAGCCAAATCAACTTTAGGCAGTTCATCCATACACCTGTAAGAAATAATAGTATGCATAGAGTCCTTCCAAAACCTCACGTTGTATTGACTTATTTTGTTTTGCACCAAACTCTTGCAGTTTCGTTACAAAGAGCAAATAGGGAAAGCAATGAGCCAATTCCGAGTATGTAAAAGATGGTTGCAATACTTGAGTTGTACAATCCTAGAGCCCTTGGTATAGGATGCTTTTCCATGCATTCTCTGCACCATGTGAATTTCTCCGATGCTGAATAATATACCCACTGTTGATACACTCCAGACTGAAGAATAAGATGAAAGCGACTGGTGTAATAATTATGCAGTAATTGAAACCCCGCATAGAAATTAATTTCCATCACCAATGTAAACTGGTTGAGAACCGTATCGGCGTTACTCTCGTACAATTTTCGTTTAGGTATTATTGTTTTACCGTTGATACGCCAATGGGATTCATTAAAAAATCTGTGTATATGACTCTTCCGGTCTACGAAAAGCGAATTATTGCACCTCGAAATCCATTTTTGGGGGCTAAGAAAAGGAAATCCTGGGTAATATTTCAAATTGTTAATAATAATTGTTTTATTCTTATCATTTGTTTTTTCTGGCTGTCCCATAAAGTTGGTCATGATAGAATTTGTGCCATATTTGCATTCTGGTAACTCATTGCAAACTTGAAAAGCATCCAGTATTGTATCATTTGTTTCTTTGAGGTCATTGAAGTCATTTTGTTTTCTACAATTCCGTTTAAAATGCTCTTTGTATGTTATGTTATTAGCGGAATGACTCATTTTGCAATAATAGTGAGAGAGTACCCATTGTTTCATCAATTTTATGTCCGTTTCATCAACATCAAGAATTGGACCGCATGCCTGTAACTGATGATGAATGAAATCTAGAACTGAAGTTATTTGTGTGTATGGTCTCTCTTTGGATAAATCTGTGATAACCATTCCTTTGTAGATAGTTGTTAGAATAAAACCAGCCAAGAAAAACGCGCCATTTATAGTTCTTAACCAAAGCAAGCCATCTAGTTTTTTAGGGTAAGAATAACCGAGTTTCAGTAAATATGCATACGCCACAAAAACAAATGAAATACTCGGCAATTTTTGATATAGGGATAAAATAATATTTAAGGTTCCCGTGATGAAAATAATTGAAATTGCAATGGCAATCCACAACGAGAGTTGAAATGGTCG
Source organism: Pogonognathellus longicornis (assembly GCA_034694085.1). Lineage (NCBI taxonomy): Eukaryota > Metazoa > Arthropoda > Collembola > Entomobryomorpha > Tomoceridae > Pogonognathellus > Pogonognathellus longicornis. The sequence goes on from JAQFYB010004472.1 coordinate 13,297, forward strand.
AATATATGCTCGAAATGTTTCAACGTCGGCATCCAAATTGGCACAAGACACAAAACTGTACGCAACATTTTCTATGGGTATTATTGTAAGATATGGGTGGTATCCTGGTATTACTGCATTGTTCAACATGAGTGACACCGTACTTGAATATCCGCGCTCGTTCTTGTCAGTTGTTAACTCAAACAACATCTTTCTACCTCAGAATTTTGCAGATGTACCATTTAATTGAGGGGCAAACACGTGTGACAAAACAAACAAATTGCTTGCTGGATATCCGAGAATGTGCGGTAGTCTTCTAAATTCCGTAGGTGGACTATGGCAATTTCTAACATTTTTTTTATAAACGCCAATCGTTGGTTGCTTGCCGATTAAAATCTTTTTAGCAGTTTGTTTCAAATTTGGCGCTTCTACTTGCACAGACTCTAGACAGTCGCGATTGTTACAAGGCAAGTACACGGAGTGTGTGTTGTTTTTTGTTAAATGAATGAAGTAGATTAGTTGAAGCGTGGAAAAAAAGTCAACGAATGTATTATTAGCATAATGATTGTTAATCTCCTTCCAAAATTTTAGCGCGGGATGTTTGTCTTTATTGCTGGTTTCTTTGTCAACGACAAAATGAACAGTGGTGTATTGTGCATGGTTGTAATAACTATGTTGTGTTGGGAAGTACATATCCGATTTATCATTTCTTTCAGGGATGATTTTAAAATCCACAGGAAAATTTAGGCTGTTGATGATATATTCCGTAAATAGCAATTCAATTTTACGATTTTCATTTATATTCAATAAAATGTGAGCAACGCAATTAAATCGGGAAAATAAGTGGGGGGATGAAAGTCTGTGTTGCAATATTTTTTTCCGACTTAGAGGGGGGTATGTACATTCATTTGGTTCGATAAAATATTTTCTCTGTGTCTCAGTTGTTTCCCAATATTTAAACTTCTTGAAACTGGCTTCTGTACATTTATATTTTTCAGCGAAATATTTCTCCAATGTGTCAAATCTTGTGTACGAGTACGGAGTGGAGATTTCAGATAACACATCCAATAAACGTGATGGTTCAAAGACATTTGGTCCAATTCCAGAAATACTTTTGTAAAATATAAAATTAATGTGGCAATCTTTTTCCAATTCAGCCAACTCTGCTATGACAAGATTTCCATTTTTTGATGCACTTGCTGTAAACGAATTAAATGGTAAAATTATTATTAACAGAATTGCATTTTTGGCAATCATTTGTACGGGTATAGCAAATTATTGCTACGATACTATTTTTATTAGTTAATGCTATAATTTCCTAGATTAAATTCCCAAATGTATTTTCAAACTTATGCTACCTAGACACGTTACCTAGAATTATTTAAGCAATACAACGATTAAAGTTTGAAGGATTATCCCAATATATAAATTGTCAATTGTTTTAACGACAATAAACACTGGAAAGTTAGAATTGTATTAGATGTATAGAACATTTGAATCCATTTCAGTCCATTTGATAATGAATATTTAGAAGGTGTGAATTCTGAGCGCAAAAGAGATTAGACGACAATTCAGAAAAGTAATGGTCGAATAATCACAAGTATCTAGGTACACCGCCGGCGTTTATAGTAAAAACTTTGAAGTGCATTTGTAGTTTGTACAGCACTCATATAAAATATTTTAATCCTTGGGTGCACTTTTGGAGCTCGGGGACAACGGAGGAAGGGCCCCTGCCCTCCGAAATCCGAAATAACAGGTTATTTCACCAAAAGGACATAAAATCGCAACTTGTTTCGCGCTATTATTTTGTTCATTTTTGCCCTTTGCTCAATAATTACAATTATAATTAATGTTTTAAGATTGCTCTTCCCATAACCAAATCCTGGCTACGCCTATGATCTGAAGGTTTTTTATATAGATGTAATATCTCTCTGCTCCTGACTGTCCAAATCATATAATTGAATAAACTGAAACTAGATATTGGCAATTGGTGCAAAGATTTAAGAGGGTATCATTCAATGATCTGGTAATACATAAACCAAGTTAATTGAGCATCTGCAATCTGTTGAACCAGAGATGTTAACATTAATAACGTATACATGTTATCAAAGAAGGAATCAAAGAGCCCCCACATTTTCTAATGAATATTTTAGTTTAAATAGTTATGTTGCATGGTTGCAGATAATAGTAATTATTATTTGCGGCAGGTTCGTCTTGTATCACTATTTGTATTATTAACTTGGCAGTTATTTTAGCTGTTAAGAAGAACAAGGTTACTTGAAAGAAATATATTAAATAACAGCAATAGAAAATTTTAATCATAATAAAATATTATACATATTTACACAGCATTAACATTGAAACGCCCGGATAGCCTACCAGCGATGTTGTTCATATTGGTACCTAGTGCTAATGCAAATATTTCATTTAAGATAAACCTGAATGTTTTTTCAGCTTTTTTGAACCATAACCATATTTTAAATATTTTAGGACGATTGCTACAGATGTGTTAAACGGGTAAGCCCATCACCCATTTTGATGTGTGTTTAATCACATAATGAAATCAAAATAGGCATATTCATATTTTGATACAATCCTATTAGTTACCACAAAATCTCATAATTGGTTTTAATTGTACTTTATGGTAAGTGTTATTTATTTTTAATTACAATCGACACTTTTAGGTCAATATTTAATTTGTAATGCTGTCAAATAATTAAAGTAGGTACGACATGTTTTTATTCAATCGCCAAAATTCAGATGCAATTTATTCATTATTCAAATTGCCTTCTTGTGTGTTCAAACGAATTATTAACAGCTTTGACATTCCGGGTAATATGTGCTTGTTGGAGCCTAAATTGGTACAATCGGTAAACTTATACAACTGAGTAAACTCCATCTAAAGAAATATA
>JAQFYB010004473.1:0-16184 GCA_034694085.1 Pogonognathellus longicornis
AATTTTCATCAAAAATTCAGTTGGGCTTTGCCTTCCGTCGAGTGAGTCTGGGTAGGTTAGCTGAAACGCGCAGTAAGTAGTAACATTCAATATTTGTTATGGATGAACAAAAAATGTGCAATTTTATGCAATTTATAATTATTCCTTTTTCGGAATGAAATATTGAAATTCAAAAGTTGCAATGGATCGCGCCTCCTTTTAGACCAGCTTGTAGCACTACAGTGTTCATGTAAAACTGTTGCATGCTTTCGCAAAAGAACGTTTGGACGTTTGCTTTGCAGTTGACTTTATATAAGTCCACGTCTAGTCCACGTCCTGTGAAATGTATACACATTGATCTCATTATAATAATTATCGTAATTAAGTTAATATCTTCGTCTTAGTCATAAAAAACGACAACTGCCCCAATTTTAAGATATTGGCAATCAAGTTGTCGTTTTCTATTACTAATACGACGATATTTAAGTTAACTCTGAGTAAAGAGAGTTTATCATGCTGAACCTTCATTTTCGTGTTAACTTTTAACTCGACACAAACTTAAATGTTGTTAGTAGCCTTTAGCTAAATATTTATCAATTCGGACCGTTCGGACAGTTCGGAGGCGACAATGATGAAAAGTTTTATACAGCAGGTTGTATATACGGTGTATTAAGGAATACTTTTACTTAGAGAAAGTAGGTTGCATCGGATGCACCGGATGATAAAATATTGGCAATGTAGTACGTATAGTAGTAAGCAATATCATGACTTCAATCAAATGTGTTGTATCTGTAAAGATGTATTTATTATTATTATTGCTGTATTAAGACTATAATATTATTTTTAATACTATTATACAATACAGTATGAGACGCGGCTGTGTCATGAAATAAGTCACTGAAGCAATACTAATGTAGAATATTTAATATACAAAATACTTTCATCAAAGAGGAAATGTTACATCAATCTTTCCTTGTGTTTGTACAATGCTAGGTGACAACTTTTGAGATTTCTCTTCTTCCAGTTGTTTCCAGTAAGAATAAACAATCCATAAAAAGTAAACGTGTAGGCCAACATTACTGATATCAATAAAGAAACCACTGGCTGTCGAATATCCAGAGACAAGGACGGTGAATACGTATACCAAAGCCAGTGAAATCAATACTAATCGAATGATCACCCATATTTTCAACAGTTTTAAGTTTTCCTGAAACAGAAAATCTTATAAATGAATAATTTAATATTTATTGGTAATGTCTACCCAATGTGATTTAGTGAAAGTCACACTTTATAACTCGGTTAATGATTATCATTAATTATTTAACTTACTCGTTTAGCCCCTATAATTAGAAGAACACACAGTCCAATGCTCAGGAAGCAGGATATTAAACCCACACTGAAGATTGCTCGTAATGACGCAGCTACATTCAATTCATAGAAAGCAACTTTTAATTTTTCATATTATGAATTGCAGTCAAAGTATTTAAAATTACTTCCCTTTAATTGTTAATTGGTTGGACACAAAATTTTCATTAGCATGTAAATACATTACTGTAGTACCTATTTCTTCGGCTGTGTGGTCCACATCTACATTAAAAAATGGAACTCGAAAATTCTTCAAAACCTTTTTGATCTCATTTTGATTTTTGTAATCCCCTGCAGCGGCGAGACCAAGACAATAAAATATTGCTGAGATAGAAGCAAATATCTGTTACAGAGGAGAAAGTTACGTAGGTAAGTTGTCGTTTCTAATTTCCAAGTACGTATGGGGAGACTTTATGTAGAACTCAGGATCAACTCCGAGTCCTCCATAAAGCTCATACATAAATATTATTATACCTACCTTACAATATAGCTATTATACATTTCAAGCGTATTAATAAATTAACGTAAAGATTCTGAAATGTTTTACGATTGAGATGCATTGTACGAAAATTGTTATATTGACGAACGGTCTTTGTAAATACATAAATACAATTCATTGAGCTTATTCGACTGACACAAAATTGAGACTAATAGAGAGTGCTTATACTTTCAGTCAATAAATGTGAAAGCCACACAAAGCTATTACAACGAGTTTCAAAGAGAAAACAAAGAAAGCATTGGACAAAAGGGAAACAGAAAGAAGGGAGAGTTTTTCGATTGACTTGGTAGTGGGATACATACAGTAAGTCCGGAAGTAGAGCAGGAACAATCGAGCAGGTCCAGTTGAAATAAAATTGAGATTATATCACCAGGCAGCTTGCAACTACCAGGCATGTACGCACAGACAAAGCTAATCGGAAAGCAATATACGAGAAGTGCTTCAGTATCAACACAAACCCAAATATAAAAGGTTCGACATGATTTCAATGACGATAATAACACCAATTTCTGTCTTACTATTTATCCACCCTATCAAGATTTAAGGGTTCGTTGTGTATGTTGGATATAGGTTAAGCAGAGACGGCTATACCTTCTGTTTTTAGTTTTTAGAGATATGCACCGAGACGGTATGTAATTTGTGTCTAGTCTACAGTCTAGAGTAGTAGTTTCTTGTAAGTTAAGCAAGTACAATACAAACAAGTATAAAACGTGTATTACTGAACTAAATGATCCATGAGCAATAAGTCTTAAGTACAAACAGTCTTAAAGTCTACCTCGTGTACTTTACCATCGCAGAGTTTGCGATTGGATTCGAACTCAAGACCCATAATTTAACATTTAGGTTAATTACATCGATGGCCAGCATAGCATTCCCATCACCGATCAACATCTGTAAATTAGGAACTTACACGTAAAGGTTCAAACATGCAAAAGGCTCAAACTTGTAATATTGATTATAATACTTGTACTTGTAATTAATGGTGAAAGCGTGTTTTCTCAACGGATCTTGATTACACTTTTGTTCAAAAGCCTTTTTGCAATTACCAATAATGAATAAACCAACACAAATCAAATGCATCACAACAATTTTACTATTACTAGCAGTATTACCAAACTACCGTACAAATAGTAAGCAATGGAGCTAAATAGTTTCATGTGCGAACTATTCGATGTGTTCGATTTCTTTTTGCGAATTTTCTTGCTGAAGTTTCTCCGTATAATATATTAAACGCATACAGTTATGTATATTTCGTTAGGCTAAATACCCTAGTTCTTACAAATCTAGTGTGTTTGTGTTTTGTATTAAATAGGTATTTGTGTAAAGTATGATATTAATGTATGTAATACTACTTATAGTGTACTATAATGAAAGTATATACCTAGTATAATATAGGTATTTGAATACTTTATTTAACGGATGAGGATGTATTATTACAGCCAAAATGGATTATTGTGTTACAGCTAAATTCTCATTCATGCAGCACTTTTATTCCATTGTTTCCCGGAAAGTGTTTGGTACACTAATATTAGGACAAAAAGTCCTATATGTTAGATTTCAAGAAACTTAATAGCAGTGTTTAAATTTATTGCTGCAAAAACTGGAAACTGACTGAGTGAAAGCTCATAAATTACTTCTTGTTAAGCGTATTAAATTTCCTTTCTATGTGCTCTTGGCAGAGAAAAGACGTGAACAAGGAAAACAAAGCTTCAGTCATTTATAAAACAAGCAATCTCCTTGAAATGTGATATGACTTCTCATCTTAGTCATCTCCACAGACTTCCTATACCCTTCTCTTTTCGTTATTTTACACTAGCAGAAAATTCTCCAAAAATGTACTTAGCTAGGTACATATACCAGAATGAAATAAATACACACTTTGGTAAGTTTCTTTGAGAGATGCAAAATAACAAACAGACAATTCGACTCGTGTTCACTTCAGTACATTGAGCATACACACATTATTACTTTCCCTTGCCAGTACTATTACTATTACTGGTAGATATATACTACATAATCGCAGCTTAAGAAAAAAGCTCTTTTAGGCAATTGACGCTGGCTGGCATACAAAGATGTATTACACAGTGATACATAATACTGACTATGCCTACATACAGCAAAGAAACTCGTTTCTCATACAAAGCTAAGAACAAAGCACAACACATATTTTTGAATTCTAAAGGACTAAAAGAGTATTGTGTTCCTACACTTGAAACTGTAATTTACTTATATTCTATATACCTAGGTATTTAAGTACCTTAGTACCCGATTATACGCTTAATTATTAACAGGTAGTATTTATTCTTTCTGGGTAGATGTTTACAAATGTACCTACAACAAGTAAATAATTTTGCTCTCTCTCTACACTACCTTCTGCTCAGAATTATATACAAGTGTCTTTTAGTACACAATTGTTGTACCATGTGCAATGTTTGAATTCATGTACTTTGTTCTCTGTAAACTATTCCTCTGGTGCACGTCAGCGAGCCAGAATATAAGTAAAGTATGAAAATGCTAAATTACATTGAGGAGTTCTGTACAATTGGAGTTTTGCCAACACTGTGAACCTTTCGGTGCTATTAGTAGTAGTAGTAGCAGTATTATATTCTCAGAAGCTCCATTCAATGAATGTGTTTATATATTATTTGTCGTGAGAATGACAAGACTTACTGTATAAACAAAAATATTCTTTATCATTATTCGGCCTTTTGTTTTTAGATGAGACTGTAAATGGAAACATAAGTAAGCAACTTTGACAATATGGTTGACTCTGACTACCAACAATGCCACGATAAGTCAAACTATACACTTAAATATTTGTTCAAGATATAATACAAATGCACACACAGTCACTGCACTGCATTCCATTTTGTCCGGTTTCGGTGTTCGGATTATTCGGATAGTTTTTGGGAATGCACATTCTTTGGTGTGCTCACACATATACACCTATTCATATAATAGTATGTACTCCCACAAATTCTCATTCTAAATATTGCATGCACTTTTTTGATGCACCAAAAGCTGAAAGCAGAGAAAATTAAATTAAAATATATAAACTTACTGTCTCCACAGCGCCTACGATTAAGCTCCCTGTACGAAGAGATAGCCCACAGCAAGGGTGCATGATGTCTGTTTGAAGTCCTTTGTGTAATTTTTTGTGATACTATTGTTGAGCTCGTCTTTTATTCGTAAAACAGATGCAATATTTGATCAATTGATCTTACACTGTTCTTTGTTGTGGACATGCAGGGTGTAATTTCCTTCTTCAACAACGCGACAAATCAACTACTCCCTGAGTTTGTCGAAAAGAACTGCAAGATATCACAATAAAATTATTACTGGAGTAATTTTTGCTGAGGCTTTCTTGATAAAGCAATAAAAATTTGTATACATTGCAATGAACATTGAAAAAGCTTGGTAAGTGCAGTGTAAGCACCCCAAGGAAAAGCATTAATTCTTGTTTACTGCTTGTTGCATCATTTTTGCTCTATTTCTTCAGCAATTCCGGTTAAACTATAGTCACACAGATAATATTTGTTCAGATGCCTACGCGTTTCTTTCGTACTGGCAGGCGAAAGCCCTCAGAAACAGTCGAAGGCCTTGAAAAAATCTACAAACTTCGTTTTCAGAGTAACATGTTTGAATACTCCGAAGTAAAGAAAAGCCACAAATTTAGACGATAAAGATTTTCAAGGCTAACTTAAATACACATGAGCCTTGTAATATGACTTTGTTGTGGCTTTTATGGAGTTTCCGTTTCATTCACGAGCTGCTTTCATTGTCAGTAACTAAATAAACGTTAAACCAACTGTAGACACTCTAACCGACGATCACCGAAACCTTTGTCTACGGAATTTCGACTTCTAAATGGGTTTCAGAGTTACGATATTACAGTGCACTATAGAGTTTATTACACCACATAGGCAAGATATACTCAATCACCACCCCGGTTGGTTGGCAGCGGAATGTTTGCAATGTTGTGGTATACGCTGTAGTTGTATAATTTTCGGGCCTATCAAGATCTTATAGACTCGAAGAGTCTGTGTTTGTGTCTGCATGCGAATGATAACTCTAGTTGTAAGTTGTAACAGAGGAGCTGCATGATGGGCATCTAAGGAATGAAATTCATAACATAACATGTAAAAAAGTTAAAATAAAGTCTAATTTCGTTGGTAGACCGCATTAATCAATCGGGTTGGGACGTCAGAGTAGACAGACGTGGCAATAGAAAAGTCCACACTTAAGAAACAAATTTAATTCTTCTTCTACTTTCTTTCGATGTATGGTTTCAAAATTCAGTTTTTCGTCACGTCAACTTTTATTGCTCAAAATACCAACTCGTGAGGTCTTATAGGATTGTTTGATTTTAGTTTAAACTCAATTTGTAAGATTTATACCTAAACAACTGTCTGTAATGCGGAAACTACTGAAAAGGGATACTCTATTAATAGTAATACATGTATCGTGAACAGTAAAATGCAATTGCTCTGGACTGCTTGAATTTCCTAGGTGGGACCTGATAGACATAAAATATATGATTGGATAATGAAACTGCCCAAAGGTTGTGATACTGATACTATTTCCCCATGGTAAGTACTGAATGATACTTTGATATAAACCATGTCTATGAGCTATTGTTTTTATTACTTATAAGTGAGCAAAGCAATTAAAAAGAATTATTATTACATTACCCTTTTATGAACAACTTTTGTGAACCTAAACAATGACAAAAGAAAAAACTCTCTCACTTATTTAACAGCTAGCCCTGCAATGGAAATGCAACCTAAACGCAAACTTCTCCTACTTAAGAAAAAACTTAAATTCAGACGCAAATAAATGGGGTGTAGTTGCGTCTACTAAACCAACACATCACAAAGAAAGGAAATGTAGCTATTTACAGTGTGGATAATGTGTACATATAAATTAATACACACATTGCTAGTTTTATATTGGCCCACTAATACTGGAATTTATTACTTACTTGGCTATATAAAATGACGAGGTGGGTATATAAAATTAACGCTACATTTGCAGTATTCTGGTTGGTAATAACAAAGACAAAAGAGAATGTTGTCCTCGCAGGGAAATGTGTATATAGGTAATCACCAAAATCAAATGTTCGTTTAAGTTTGTATTTCGGGGACTACTGATATGTAATGCGTATCTGCAATAAAACTTGGGACATATGGCAAGAGTTGTACTTTGCATGTAGTAGTATATCATGTATATCATCTATAAATCTTTTATTAGGTAACAGTAACATGGTTAGCATAATATTATATATAGTTTATTGTCTGTTACACCATAAAAGAAAATGAAGCTAAAGCATGCATTGCAATATTAGGTGTATTATTTGATGTTGGTAGCCACCATGTAGTAGGTACCGCTACGCCAAATGAGAAAAGGTCAACCTATTATTCAAGTAACGTCGCTGGCAGTCTCCAAGTATGACTTTAAACATTATTTTTAATAGATTGCTATTACGGGTCTGTTGGTAATGCGATTCGTGGTAGTGGAAATGTGTTGTAGTATACAGAAACTCAGTGGGTAGCTTCAACTGCTGGGCTGGGTATTATTTAATTTAAATTGTCATCGTAATAACCATTTATAATCAGCCTCTATGTGAACAGTGAACACACCATTTTGAACACAATGCATAAAGCAGAAAAGCAAAAGCTCTGCTAAAATTTTCTGTAAATAATGATTTCTGTCTATGTATTTAGGGTATAAAATAAAACGCATAATAAAATATCCTAAAGTTTATTTGGTCAGCTAGCAATACTTCTCCGTGTACCTACTATTTATGTAATATAAAAGTATGTATTATTATTTTACACGTAACTTCCTGTACTGAATTGCTATACCTAACTAGAACTACGTGCTCAAACGGCACGGCTGTTGCGGGACGATAGGGAATCGAGCTGCTTGAACACAATGAAGAATAGAAAAGCATAACGGAAAACATCTACACTGTATGACTGATGACTGAATGCTTGTCAACTGACAACTTGTCAACACATTCATTTTTCCTGCATATTCTATCCATGCAGAAGCGAAAGTGACAGTATTCGTATGCGTGCAGTCAAAACTACTAAGGAATGTATCTATGTAATTAATTTCGACTATATTCATATATCTATTTATACACTGTTAATGTTCTGATGGTGAATTGGTGACGCTCAATGTTTAACACAAAGATTTTTTCATTCATTGCTTCGCAAATTACTGAAATTACTAAGCTACAACGTTTCCTAAACAAGCAATTTAATTTAGTGCAAGAGCAAAAATATTTCCCGTGTATATTTTATTCACTGTAGTTTACCTACAAAACACTACGTATGAAGTGCCGGATACTTTCCATACAGATGAGAGTGTTAATGAATGTATATGTGCATTAGGTTCTAAACTTATTGATGTAACACATTTTCTTGAGAGCATTGTATATTTGATGTAGACAATAAAGCGCTCCGTCGGTAATTTATCGAGTTGTGACGACTGCAAAGAATGGCTGAGGTGACCTGTAATATACGTTATGTTATAATAACTACTCACAATGTGTAAGCATGAAAAAGATGAAAAAATATATTAATGTATACGAACATGACTGTTCCAAGTACGCCTTCAGTCGAGGGTTCTGGGTGATCGAGAGATTTAGCAAATGAATATCTTTGAAGGAATGATGTGAAAAATTTGAATAGATTCGCTTTGGCAAGCACTTCTCCAGCACAAATTCGTTTACCTAACATAAATTACAAGTCATATCATTAATTATGTTCAGTAACATCTGTATGAATAAAATATCATTTGTAAATGCGATTGTACATTTTATACAGCTAGGAACATTGTACAGTACAGATTAGGTTAGGTAGGTATAAGTATTGAGGATTATATAATGTAAGTATGGAATGTAACATACCTAAACCAAAAGCCATGATTTTTGATGCATTAATGATATTCATTTTATCGTCTAGAAATCTTTCTGGTCTAAATACATTTGGGTCTCCCCATGTCTTCTCACTGTAATTTGAACTGTACAGACTCACAATACCCATTGTACCCTACACATACAAGTTTTAAATTGTCATTAAATAAATCTCACACACTGACAATTTCATGAAAGTTAAGTGGAATGTACCGAACCTTTGGAATAAAATAACCATCAATATATTGATCCTCGATAGAAGCTCGGCTGAACATTGGAACTACAGTGGCCATTCGTTGTATTTCTAAAAGCGTTGCCTCTGTGTATGGCATTCTGAAAAGTTAAAATTGGCTTTCGTTGGAAATAGTGAGCAAATTTAGGTGTCAATCAGTCATAGCTATATTGAATAGCGGCATACCTTGCTCTATCCAAGGTCGATGGCATCGTGCCTCGATCGACAACTCGATCAATTTCATCTTGAACCTTTTTCTGCACTTCGGGATACAAAAGCATGTACAGAAAAGCAAATTCCATTGTACTGCTAGTCGTTTCCGTTCCAGCAAGAAAGAAGTCCAAGGCTAATACCATGAACTGTTCGTCTGTATATTTTAATCCAAATTTTTATAAATCATTCTCAAACCAAACATTTAAGTGATTATGTGTGCATTATTACTTTAATAAAGCACGACAGATTCTCTGAATAAGTACCTGTGTAGTGGTTTGTATCTGGGTTTTTGTTTTCACTATGAATATCAATTTCATTCATAAACACATCGATGAAGTCTCTCTGTTCTTCCCGATAGACTCCTGTTTTCCTTCTCTCAGTCAATATATTCTTAAATAATGAATGAATTTCATGTAAGAACTTTTTACGTTCTTGTCCTCTTTTCGTAAATCGTGGAAGTACATGACGTAAAATTGGATAGGCAGCAATGATATCTTCACCAACGGCCAAAAGTCTGACTATCGATGACATCAACTCGACCAACTTTTGGAGCTGTGCGTCGTCATAAGAGAAACGTTTACCAGCTATGAGACTCCAAATGATATTCAATGCTGAGACGGAAAAAAACTTTTTCATTGGAATGGTATTTCCTTCCTTCTTTATCATCTCATCCATACGTTCCATCAAATAGCTCAGCTCTTCTTCAATAAACATTTCTTGACTTTTTTGTTTTCCGAACCCGAAGTCCCTCAGGGTACGCAAACTGAACCGCCGCAACTCTTTCCACGATTCTCCATTTCCAAAGAAGATTCCTTAATTTACAATAAATACCGGGAACTCATTTCATTTGTTCAACCAATTTCCCACACCTCCACTTATCATAACAATAATTTTGAACTGTTTGAACTCTTACCTAAAGGTTTTCCGAATGAACGTTCCAAAATCCATTCGTCAACATATCTATCACTCCATATATCACTACTCAACATGTCTCGAACGTGCTCAAAACCATCGAATATTACTAACAACACAATTATCAAATATTGAATGTAGGTTTCTTAAACATTTGTATTATGGACATCTTGTTAACACTAGTTAGTAAGAGTGGTTTCTTAAATTAATAATTACAATTCACTCAAAGTTGATATCAACCATACCTTGATACGTTGCCCCAAACTGGAGACTCATAACATGCCCGTATTCTCGTGAAAATGCTTGAAGAATCTTGTAGGGTGGGGTGCCCTTCTTCTTGGCTAATTGGGGTAGATTTCCCAAAATCGGATAAGGTTTTGGACCTAGAATTTACATATGGCAATGCAAAGTCATTAATCTGTATTCTTACGTCTACTGAATGAAAGAACGAAAATTAGGATCTAAAATTCCAAGATATCCATACAAAAAGTAGCATGCTTATGGCTACTTACCTGGTGGTCGAATTTTCTTGGGATTTTCATCGTCATTCCAATTTAAGAAGTAAATCACAGCGCATACAAAAATGATAACTAATGCTAAAAACATCCTTAATTATGTATTCGAGAGAAATCAAACGAATCTTAACTATCAATTTAGCAGAAATGAACTAAGAGCACGGTAATCATTTACTCGTTGTATTATACAAATAGCAAAGTCAATAAAACATGTAATATCATATCTATCCTCAAATTCCTAAAAAAGCAGAAGCGATTATACAAGTGTGAGCACATGTTTGCAGAAGGTACGGCTATACAAAGGTTTAATTGCACTTTGATAATCGAATCCAAGTACCTGGTACTTGTATAAGTATGTAGACCTATTTGGAAATACCGGCCAAAAAAACGGGAGCAGGTGCTTCATAACCAATATTGACCCAGTTAAAAAGTGTGTAGTTCATGAATATATTCATATTTATGCCATGCATGGTATGTTAGGCACCTGGATGTAGGAATGTGTCACTTCATAGGCTTGTACCTTGAGTCTGCAAAAATAAATGAAGTTGTCATATCAGTCGAGCAATCGAGTTCGCTCTATCAGTCTACCGTCAATGGTAAAACCTACATGAAACGCTGACATAAACCAAGAAACTACACTCAACGCGCAATAATATTGATAGATATGTTAGTATAAGCTGTAAGAGAATTGTGGGGATTACCAATATGTTACCTATGAGCATTACATGATCGTGTAACAATTTTTTGATAATGATATTGTGAGAACATAATATTGCCTAGGTATATATGGAAACATATGAGGTCACGTCAATGTCAATTCATATAATAAAGGTGTTTGATCGGCAATTAATGTATCAGCAAGGATGTCAAATGTGAAATTGATATGTCATGTTATCGTCAAATGAAACACGCTGTAATAAGTGCATATTTTCTGAGCATTGTGTGTTCTTGTCATGCCTTATAAATGACAGGTACAGAAACTGGAAAATGAACACTGTACTATAAATACCCACAGCATCGATTTTTCCTGCTACACATACTTAACTTACATACTCATATTATTAGTACTTGTAAAATATACTACGCTAAATATATTTGTGAGTAAAATAAAGAAAAATATTGCATTAAAAAGTTCACCATCGGTAATTGATGATATCAAAAATCAACTTGCAATACCTAAATGTATTAATTACTGGAATTAATTGCTTAATTGTGGGTGAGTTATGTTTAGATTTACATTTCAAATATTCATAGAAAAGCAAATGAAATATTACACATGTCGAAAGTACAAATTAAGGATATGCTAAATGCTAACACTAGTGTATTCTGTAATTAAAACTCAGGTAGTAAGTACCATAATGGTATAATTAATTAGAAAATGTAATTTGCGCATATGCTTTTCGCTTTGCGTCATAGGTGTTATTGTTAGTAGTGTACCTACTATGCATTATAAATATACCTAAATCAAAGTATCTCTAGATAAATAACAGGAATTACTTAAATTGTCATTCTTCTTAATCACATTTTGTTGGCATCTTTCAAATTAGTAGGTAAGGTTTAAGGTACCTAGTTGAATTTTCCATTCATTTACATGCATAACACATCAATTATACGCTACACATACTTACTTGCTTTTCATGCATTGAATCAGAGCTCCTTGTTGTTGGTTCCATTTTTAGACAAGACTATTTAGGTTTATTTCATTTCATGGTTTAATGCACATGTATTACTTAAGACTTGTACTAAGACAAATGGGGTATGCTAATAAATTCACAACTACAAAACAGGACAAAACAGCTAACAATTATGCATGTACATATAACGCCTAGTATAACAATATTCTTTAGTCCTTACCTACTTACAAATCGTAACTAAATATTATCTATTTAAATGCAAAATAATTTTCAGCATTTTGAAAGTTTGTTATGTATGTACCTGCCTATTGTAAAAGTAATAGATTAGAATAGGTCGCAAATATGAGATAAGATTGTGAGGCAGAGGCGAATCCAGGTCACATATTTGATTGAAAATCATGGCAAAAACACCCGGATTTTCGGGTGAGATAATTTTGTCTAGTGTATACCCCAAATACGCCACTGTGAGTAGGTTAATAGTAATTTATACTTACACACAACAACACAATAAATCTCCGCTGTCAATTAATTACTATCATTTTCTGATAAGTATAAAAAATATTGAACATTGATATTGACTTTGACACAATGTCAATTCAAAGTACAGAAATTCAATTAATTAGAGTAATTACCAACACTTGCTGTCAATCACTTTTCCATTATCTTGTATGCTTACCTACGCAAAAAGGTAAAAGCTCCTCTCATCACGTACGATTATTTTGGAGGAGCCATTGATCATTATTATAAGGAAACGTAAAACTGCTGTCTGTGTCAGTAATGTGTTTAAGCTCCAAGCGTAGCGTGTCAAGTTTGTTGCGTTGTATGTACCAATAAGTCGTAAATTAAGTTCGCTGAGAAAATGCAGCCTAAAATCCCCTACGTTGATTTGTCACCAATTTGTGGTAAGAACGGTCCTTTAACAGAGGAAGATTGGAATAAAGTTGCAGACCAACTTCGAGATGGTTTTGGCAATTACGGCTACGTCTACTTGATTAATCATGGCATTCCAGAAGACAAGGTTTTAAACTTTTAAAATATTCACTTTTGCATTTCTACACAGAGTACCTATTGCACTAGTGCGTCTCTTTGTACTTATAAGTATATAATGTTATGTACACATTAATCTTATATGCAATTACATGTACAAATAGAATGTTCTTAAGCTTTGTCTGTCATCTGTATTAAAATTTAGTTGAAGATTGTGCACGAATTAAACCAGAACGATAAGAGTTTCTTCTCATTTTGCAATTAGGTTGAAAGAGTTATGAAGAGCTCGACAGAGCTTTTTGAGCTTCCAAATGCCATAAAGGACAAGTACGTCAAAAACAACAACTACTATGGCTACTTCAGACCTGGAGATTTGCTGTAAGTTTTGATATGAATTTTTCTTGAGGTTTCTCGCAGACACGAGGGCGGAAGCGTCTCGGGCATATCTGAATATAATGAAAAGAGAAATAGCTCACTTTGTAGTAAATTGAGATGATGATGAAAATGAGATAGATAAATGAAAATAGGTAAAGCAGTTCTGGTTTCATTGCCACATTTATAGGACAACTTACACCAGTCATATCCTTGAAATAAGAGAGATGTGGGATGTTCCTGGGATAGTTGGTTCGTGGTGTGCACCGAAATATCCTTCAGAAATTCCAACACTGCAGCCAGCGATGGAAGACCTAACTGATGAATGTCGGGCTCTGCTCAAAAAGCTTCTGAAAGCAATGGCGAAGGCTTTACAGCTTGAAGACGAAGATTATTTCCTTAAGGTTCATAAGGCTGTTGATGACGACTCGGTTACCAGTAAGTCAACAATTCGTAGCTTGTATTACCCACCCATTCCGGAAGAGTATGAGATCCCTTCTAATGCAATTCGATGCCGAGAGCACACCGACTTTGGAACGATTACGATGATATTTCAGGACGAAGTTGGTGGATTAGAGGTACATTAAGTGGCTATTAAGCAAATACATTTAAAATTTTAATCTGTTCTCTGGGGTTGCTTCCACTAATACATAGTGCACCATGTAATACAAGACTCTCATTAAAATTCTACATGTACTTTTAAAACTAACGTTTCTAGATGAAGCATGATGACGGCAGTTGGGTTGATGCCACTCCCATTAAAAACTCTATCTTAGTTAATGCCTGTGATCTTCTTGAGCGAATGACAGGTAACTACCTTGCTTGTTTTCTATGTCGAGTCTTTCCCTAATACATTTCGAGAGAAGGAGGAGCAATCCCTTCGCTCTAATCTGTTTTATGGTATACTGCTACACTAATTTATTGATTCTCTTACTTTCAGGAGGTGTTTTCCCAGCCATTGTAAGATTTACATTGAAAATAGTTTACACACTAAATCTGAATTATTGCTGTGTAAATGAAGTCTAACTGTAAGTGATTTTAATTTCGTGAAACTTTAATGCTTCCACAGATTCACCGAGTACCTATTCCCAAGGACATGACAAGAAAACACACCGCTCGCCAGAGCATCTCCTACTTTCTGTCGCCCGATGATGAGACTCTCGTGCAGCCAATAGTACCCAAAGACAAAATCAAAAACAATTTTGAACCAGTGCTTGCCAAAGATTACTACAACATCAGAGTTGCCTGGAATACCCAAAAAACAAATTGATTGATTTATAATTCGAATACAAATAGAACTTGCATTGAAAATTGTAGATTCTGGCCCTATATGAAATGCGAAACAGCATGTAGATTGACGTAAATAAATCAAACAATAATGGCTGTACATGGGTAAACTGACGTGTGTGACGGAAGGAGCTCGGATCCAAACGTATCCCCTTCATTTCATACCATATCAAAGAAAAGTAAACTCGATAGTGTGCAAACTTGTGTCAACTTTTGCATATTGTATTATAGCTTTAAACGATTTATTAAAAGCATTCAACATCCAGCGTGTTTCACTATACAGTACGTTAAAATATGCTCATGCTAAAGGTACTGACTGGTTGATAGGTTGTTTCATCTAAAAATAGAAATGAAAAATGTGTACTGCAGTATAGCAGTATGGTCCTAAATGACATTCTTGTGAATGTGACAGTCCTCTACTCTACAGAGAAACTCCATTAACAACAAACATTATAAACAGGAAATGTATTCATCTGGCTGTATATATCTGCTCAGTACTAGCAGATGTAAGTAAATTCTATTGTATATACACTCTAAATTTTTTATATGAAACTGGATTCACACAAAATCTCTTTTCAGTACAACGTTCACAGTTCATGAATATGCGACACACAATGTAAAAACTGAAAATAGGATTTTTGCTTCCTACAGGGTTGGAAATGAGATTTCCAATGATGATGCAAGGGGAAGGAAGATGTTTACATTTTACAGTAGATATTCATTTTAATGACAACATTTTTAATGTAACAACTGACATCTTATGGCTCAACTGGTGTATCCTGACGTGCAAAGTCTTGTGTATGAGTACCTTGCACGTGTAAATTTCTAGCATATTACTCATTATTACACCACACCCGTTTAGCCATATGCACGCAGATACATATGGACAAATAATATATTGAATATATCTGAATAAAGCTATAGTAGAGTGTACCATATTTACATGTAGTACCTACGCGATAGGACTAATACTGTAATGTTATAAAAATGTAGCATATTCAATTTAATATTTCGTACTTTCATAACGTACTCAGGGAATATAAATAGCAAGAGGCTGAACTGAAGGAACAGGGATACTATTAATTGTAAACAAGCTGTAGAACTACCTATGCATCATGCCAGTGTTGCATGTAACATAAAACTTATATCAAGCAAAGCTACGGAGACCTCACGAGGTTGACTAAAAGT
This sequence comes from Pogonognathellus longicornis, assembly GCA_034694085.1. Classification (NCBI taxonomy): domain Eukaryota; kingdom Metazoa; phylum Arthropoda; class Collembola; order Entomobryomorpha; family Tomoceridae; genus Pogonognathellus; species Pogonognathellus longicornis. The sequence goes on from JAQFYB010004473.1 coordinate 16,106, forward strand.
AAGATTCACTATCCAAATGAGGATTATGTAGTAATTAGTAAGTTTATTGGAAGCGCAATTAAATTTTTTGGGGTACCAG
>JAQFYB010004474.1:0-16182 GCA_034694085.1 Pogonognathellus longicornis
ATGTAGTGTAGTGTATTAACATGATTGCAGTTAAAGTGTAAGTGTAGTGTAGTGTATCTATGTGATGCCGGGCTATGTCTCTACCACTATTACCAACAGCAGCCTTTATAATAATATATTCTGTGAAGACTTTCTGTGCCTGCAGTTCCATACCTAAATATACCCAACCCTCTTTATAATTTGGGGAACAAAATCCATGTGCATTTTTTATGGTAATTTTCTTCGTATCGTATGTAGAGCGTCCTTATAGAGTATACTAAAATTCTTTGAGAATTTCGTACTAAGAAATATGTATACCTAAGACCTAATACCTACTAACAACTTGTCTTGGCAGTGGCAGAAGTATGACATTCGTTTTGTAGTATTGTAATGTAAAGTTATACCAAGTAAAATACGCTACTTAGGCTACTGCACAGTGCACACAGTATTGACAGTATAGCTGGGCTGTTTGCTTGCATCTTTACATAAGCGAAAGTCACGCAGGAAAAGTCATTTTCTGTTGTCGCTTCCACTTCTCTCTCCCTGCCGTTTTACCCTCTTTACGTGAGATTCTTATACATAATATTATGTAACTACTACTATACTGTCTAAAGTCTGAAATAGTCTGAATAGCACAGAGATAGAGACCAAACCAGCAAAGTGCCAACGCTCTTGCCCGATGCCCTGCTTATAGGTATGGTATGCATATGTTACATTATTATAATATGATATGACATGACTACGACTATTTCCCCTCGTAATACTTTCTCCCTCTCTTTCATTGGAAATTGGTTCATTCACAAGATTAGAACTTTATAATTTATTCTATGCAACCTAACATTTCCTTCGTAGAAAATCATAAAAACGGAATGACGGAATGTACTTTGTTTTATGGAGATAAAACATAAAATGAAGTTAACATAGCCAGCATACTAGATAAGTTTCTTTGCAACTGAAATTGTATCTGTACTTTCTGTACTAAACAGGTACATAAATAGATTCTATAAGCTCCTGCTACTGTTTTCGTTTGGTGTTTTTATCCTAAATGTGACCTTAATAAATGTTATAAATAATGATGAATGAGTAAATTAGTTGTTTTGCTACATCTTTTATGTTCTATATATAGTCAGCTCAGCAGTTCAGTAAAAACACTATAATAATATACAATATACTCCCACGCAATACGGCAATACCCAGAGTGAAGTTGTGGCAAAGCCCATGTGCATTTGTACAAAATTTTCATACAAATAGTACCTTGTGCACGGAAATTACAAATACATGCATTTTCAATTTGAATGTTAGAAGTCTGAAGAAGTCGGATGTAAAATGAAATGTAGAATGTGATGTTTTGTGGCATGTACCTTTGTTCTATATTCTGCAACATACCTTTTTCATATCTTTGTCTACAAAACAGAATGTTAGCCATAGCGAACACCTTTATGCTTTTAGCTATAGTAATTGATTTCTTCTTACTCGATGTGTTGCATTGCTGTTGCCTTTTCTGCTGTTTTTTGCGCGTGGAGTGTGAAGCCGTAGACTGTAGAGCAGTTTTTGTTTTACAATGTTGCTTTATGATATTACCAGCCAGTACTACTAGTACGACAAGGACAGAAAACGACTGCTGTTTTCTCCACAAGATTTGTATTGTGCTGGGTGAAAGTTCAATTTTTTTGTAGTGTGCTGGTACATAGGTATGTATAATGTATATGGTTACGTGATAGTATAGACATAGTTTAAAAGAGACGAGTCAAAATTCCTTACGCTGACATTTCATGTACACAGCATTTGTACATAGGGCATGTACATTTGTACACATGATATAATCCTACAGATATGTTTTATGTGTTTATGGTTTACCAGTTCTCGTCAGAAGTTTTGTATTGCATTACATTACGGCGTAACACCAACATCCGACAGTAAGCGTCGGTCGTGTTCTTCTACTAGTTCTACCTACCTAATCCTAACTATATTTAATGTGGTGTTGGTATTGTGTGAGTCGCCGAGGAGTATAGTGAAAGTGAACATGAATCATCGATCCGATCGTTTTGTATTCTTTATCATTCGCTCAGTTCTTGTTGAGATGAAAAAGGAGATACGGAGAATAGAATGTTTGTATGAAATGCACAGTTCTATATAGGTAGGTATAAGGCAGCTTAAGTATTGCAAGTCTGCTAGACCACTTCACTTGAACAACTTCAAGGACAGCACAGTAGCTTGAAATTGAAATTGAAAAGGAGGACACTTTAGTATTCCATTCTCTAATGTAATGTAAAGAATTGGCGAGAAAGGCTAAGGCCAAGCGTGTTTCCGTTTGATTTTAGACGGGTTGCATGCTTTCCCTCCAGGTCTTTTCGTTGAAAACGTTGAAAGGAATGGATTGCAAAAATTCGTACATTTTACTTTACATTTCCTATCCATGTTTATCATTCCGAGTTGCTTTCATCCTTCATTCTTTCTAGTTCCACTTGTCTTGCGTTCAATAAACTCTGTAACTAAGCCATGTCACGGAAGCAAACAGTGATTATGTGCACTTTTCCCTTTGTGTTTTCTTTTCTCTCGCGCACTTGTCGGAAATGGAGGAAAGTAACTTTATAGGAGTCTAGTCTAAATACCTATACACCCGGTGTCTGCAAAAATTGAAACCAACTTTATAAAGTCGGCCAATCTTGTAGTTTAGGTAAAGTATTGTTGGTTCTGGATGAACAAGTCATAGGTATACAGACAGTGAATGTATGCAGCCATACATAGCCAACTGAGTCTGCATATAAAATATATTTTATTGATTCAAGTAGAAAGAAAGCATCACGCATCAGTGCATTTTCGTGTGCCTATAGTCTATAGCTAATGTAAGTATCTCTATTATATTATGACAGTAATATGGCAAAATGATACTTATACTATCACACTGGCAAGTAAGTATGACACATGTGCTATTTTTTCTATCTGACTTATTTTCAAAGAAATCACATACTCAAGTCTGTAAAACCACACCTACCTTACCTAAATACAGATAATTTGTAGTTACATTAACTTAACTATTGAAAGAATTAAGTAATGATTTGTAATATTGCATATTGAATTCTTGTAAAAACCATGTCATAGTCATAAAATTGGGCCATTACATTTCTAATTCTAATTAATACAAATTGAAAATTTTAACATCTAAGTATATAATTAGATGTTAACATTTTCAATGTTTCAATTATATAATGTTATTTCAATGTGACACTTCTTGGCGTGACAGCGATTGTTATGCTTTGGATTTGATAATGATATCAGTTTTCGCTTTACTGCTTGCATTATAAACGAATTTCTATATAATTACAACACTCGGCTTGTTCCGAGTTCACGTTAAAATAGTTGTAGTGTTCGCAATTAGGTATTACTAACTGTATTATAATAGGGTAATCGACAAGCGACATCTTTCAAAGTTATTCTTCTTGTACTGCCTTTCATACTTCGGCGATATTTATATCTTGACAACTCTGCAATTTCAATCAGGGCAGGAATGCGATTATAATTGAAATTGGTTACAGACAAAAAATCAGTCAGCTGAAACATGATAAATAAGTTAGAAACTAATGCTACATGAAGTAGAACTACACTGCACTGCACTGTACTCTGTAGGGAAATAGTACAGTACCTACCTTACCTACATGTAATAAATTTGAAATTACTGTTACCTAGTTTAAAACTAGCCTTACATCAAGAATACTAACCAACTTAATATTCCAGGCATCGTGGTTAAAGTTGATGTCAGCATCAGAGTGGTTTTACTTTTTTACTGTAAATTATGTTTAAATGTAACACTTCCAGATGTATTACGGTGTTACTTTTATTTTACATATAGCTTTAAGTTTTCAGATGATAAAGTTCTCTGAGACTTGAACTATCAAGTATACCAATACCCAATGTATGTGTTAATGTTACTTAATTAATGTTGTGATTCTTGTCTTTGAATTCTAATAATAACTTCATTGTTGTATATCAAATTAAGAAATCTAAAATGACATTTTATTGCTCTAGTTTTTGTTTTGTCGTATGGAATTACATGCATTATTTGCATTTGAATTTGTTTATATGTATGTATAATCAATGCAGTGCAATTCAATGCATGTATAATCATGACCATGTATCACAAGTCTTATCACTTACTGAAGGTTTTATATTGGTAAGAATAGAAATGGAATTGTGAAACATATAGATGTGTGTGTCTATAGATAGATTCAATTATCTTGGTTTATTTATAGATACTCAGTAACAAGAATCATACTGGGTATGCATGTTCATCCATGCTTTACATTGTGAATGCATGATCTGATTATTCCAATCAATCGTTAGAGCTTGTGATGCGTTGTAATTTTGTAATAGGAGATCGAATCTAAGCTATGTCTACCTAACAACATGTAAGCCGAAATCTTTTACGGCTAGATTTCAATCCAATAAATCTTTAGCTATTAAGCGACCCGTAACTCCGAAAGTTGTGTACCATTCTTGTAGTGTACCCTGCTCTATACAAACTATAGATTTAGTGTTTACTTGTGCAAATAATGGCACTAAGGAAAGTAAAGGAATTGCATGCAACGGGATTTTCTTTTTCTACTCTTTTTATGGTTGGTGAAGATCTAGGACACAATCAGACTTAGAATTCCTTATTGGTTCAAGTTTCTTTTCTTGTTTTCTTTGTCCCCACTTGTTTTGAATTTTAAATGAGCTGCATATTATCCTTCCGTTTGTAATCTACGATGAAAGTAAAATGTAATGGTTGATTAAAATTTAGTATCGTGCATTGTAACTTCGTAAGCCTAACTGTAACTTACATGTATGTCCAAGTGTAAATATAATTTCTTTGCAGTAGGATTTCTTCTTTCCAACATACCTATTGAAGTAATTTCTGTTTCGGTAGAGTACTAAATTCGAACGTACTCTCTTACCTTATACACAGGATGCGGATGGTGCTATACTATGTATATTGTAAGTAACAACTAACAAGTTAACAAGGTTTGGTTGGCTGACCTAAAAAATAGAAGTGACAAATAAATATATTACCTTTCGATTTCTTTACCTACGCCTTGAATTACATTGCACGCTAAGTCGATTACCACTTTGACTTTATTTGTTCTTTGGCCAATACGAATCGATGGGTCCAACGAGTTGATTTGGATCAGAGGAAGGAAGTATGGTAGTAGTAGTAAGTCTTGGGTCTAGTCAATTGGATTTTTCTGTTTATACAGGTATAATGGTCAGTAGAAGATTGATGTTGCAGCTAAACGAAGATTACATAGGTAGATCTATAGCAGACGAGTTTCCTGGCACACTTTGGCTAAGCAGATAATAGTTTACATTGAGTTACGCTCGAAAATCACAATAGTATAAAATGAGATCGATTTTTTATCTTTCGCATTTGGTTTGGTAAACCGTCGGTTCGTGTAGGGGTATCCGGTAAAAGAAAGCAGGCATGAATGGTGGTATGTTTTGTTGTCAGCTGCGTTGTTATCTTTCGAGAGGTGTAGAGTGTAGAAATCTGAAATTGACTTGTTATAGTTATATGACACTAAAAGCACAGCTTAGTAATTGATTTGCGTGCTGAACAACACTAACAACAGAAACAGAACACTGCACTACAGCAGCGGTGGAATCCTTATCCTTAGGGTACTTTATAGAGTTACAACGTGCACACTGCACAGGTTTACCTACATACAATGAGTTGTATTTTGTTTTTAATGGAACTTTATCGGTTCGATGAATTTCATAGAGTCGTTGGCTTCTGCTGTATGTATGCGGAATTTAGATAAACGAATGTAGGTAGGTATGTTATATGAAGCTGATTTCTCCGTCCTTTATGCCATACAGCCACTCAATTAGGGTTGCATTAGTTGCGTTTGTTTAATGTGTTCTTTCATAAATTTAGAGCTACTAAGCAAATTCTGTTCCTGATGACTTTACTTTCATGTTGTATGTATGTAGTAAAGTATAATATTCAAGATTCAATGTAGCGACTTGATCAAACTGTATTGCAAGGCTCATTATATAATAAAGAATATAGCATATACAGAGGGTAGAACAGTGTAATGTTATTGGGAGTTTCTCTGTTCTGTTTCTGTTATATATAGTGTCTCAAAAGTGTCCTGTAAAATAAAAGAGAAAGCTACGGAAAAATGTGTACGTACGAGTCCAGGATGGCATTTTGGCATTGCATTGTAAGTTTGCAAGCGCTAAGATAAGGATGGATGCTTGACTGCGTGAATGATTTTTCTTTCTATGGTTTTTGTTGTATATCCATTGGTTGCTACTGCCTTTAATGTGTATAGTAGTTTGACTGTAGTCTCCTAAATGCAAACAAATTGATAGTCAAACATTAAGCCGAACTAGAAAGTGTTCTTAGGTTGGTCCGTGTAGCGAAATGTAATGCAATGGAATGGTAGGATCGAATTAGAAGTGTTTGTTGTCTCTGTCTCTGGGAGAATGGGATGGTAAACAATGCAAAAGCGGAATACAAAAGAAGTCGAGACAGTGGAGAGGAAAGGGAGCATAATAGCAGTGTGTCAATGTCTCCACTACTCACTGGAAGTAGTGTTTACTCTACAAGTGCTGGAGTAATACTTTACATAGTTAGCAATATTAGACAGTGGGAATAGTGGAGAATAAAGCCACTGTCTATCTAATAACTGGCGACCAAAATGGACTTATTGTGAGTTGTCGTTGTGTGAGAATGGAAGATACAAAATATCCGAGAGTATGTACATGTGTATATGGAGGATAATAATAGGCAGGGTGCAGAATACTTTATTACAGAGATATTCAGCCTTAACATACCCACTGCACTCTTAGCCTTGTCCGCATGAATTTGACTTTAGGTTCCGTTGCCGTTTCCGTTTAGTTTAGGTTTTTGGGCAATTTCCCACGTTTGGGTCATTATGAGAAAGACTGGGAGCAATGTGGTGCTTTTAGAATTTACTGATATTCCATTGAATTAAATGAAACGAACAAAACAAATTTTATTCTTTCCAGAAAGCTATGTACGTAATGTAGCGTATTGTATTTTATTACGGGACTTTCTTCCTTCTACACTGTTTTCTATTGCTTTCTTCAAGTTTCTTCTTTGGTGAAAGGGTACAAGTTTTTATTTAATTAGAATACAGGCTTTGTTTTGTATTTGGGTATGCATATTATGAAGTATATATGTTCTCTCTCGGTGAAGTTGCATAAGAACCAACTGGTGACTTGCAATTTTTCTCCTTTGTTGTGAAAACTTTTCTTTAGTAACTGCTGCTGGTGTTCAACTTCATGTATTCTCCTTTCATTCTCCAAGATACGTTTTAATACTCTTTAGCGTCTTTGGTCTTTGGCCTAAGAAATTACTAATACTTTCAAAGTTACAGTTGTACTTTTACTTGTACTTTGTACTCTTATAGTTGCTCTTTTGTATTTTCTACAGAATTGCTTAGTGTTAACAACAGTTCAATGAATACATTTTTTCAGATTCACTGCACTCACTGCACTGCAGTCGAGCTTTGTTGATTAAATAATTGGATGGAATGTATGTCTGCTAGAAATCCTAGAGCATTACTTTCACTTCATTTTTTCTAATATTATTTTCTCCTTACAATGTCTCAAATTAGTCAAACTACAATTTTGAACATGGACAATACGAAATTAATATTCTTCATGAAAAGTTTTCTTAAGACAAACTTTCATAGTAGAAATAATTTTGTTTAAACAACACCAATTGAATAGATCCTATGTTTTTTTAAATACAGATATTATATATGAATAATTGTACTAGCAAAGCAGTGTACCCACGCCTAGTTTACATAGGTACTTTGTACATGTACAATATGACAATATTAAGTACAAAAATGCTGCATCAGTTGGAGTTGGAGCCAAAAGCTTAACAATGCTATACGAAAACTAATATTTTGCATGTAACATTCTACATAGCTTCTAGCGTGCAATCAGCCGAATATGAGATAATGAAAAAGCGTGTCCCATCAACGGAAAGCATTATATGATTAGTATTCTTGCTTGAATCGTGGATTCATATGCGTAACTGTGAAATGCCCGTGCAATCCTCCACGGTAAAAAAGCTTGGCAGAGAAAACACATTAGGAATTTCCCGTATTCGAGTATAGTTGTGTAAGTAAAGTCTACTACACTACAGATCACCTTCATCTTGTTTGTAGCATACGTACACGGAGTACGTGTTGCTAAACCTAATAATATTATAAGCTACGTATATCGTATATACAATATTCTATTCTCTGTGGTAGCTCTGCCAAGGAAGAGTGAAAGCCCATGGTATTTGCTCGCATTCAGCTCGGCAGAATACAGACACATAACGCATATTATACGCATGTAGAGCAAAATGCGTGCATGTGGGATTTGAAAAATCATGAGTGTTAGTATTTAGTAATATAAATAAACTCATATTATGTACTGTATCATACATATGACTACTTTCTCTCTTTCTATGTTTAAACATTTTTTTCTATGTTCTTTTCGGCTCTGCTCTAGCGCAGTTTGCCCACAGTTCCTATATTTTCGAGTCGCTCAAGCTCAGCGAATATTTTTTCTTGTGACTCCTTTGGACTTTACGGTGCTACTATTTTCGTTTACTTTTCTCCTTTACGTTATGATATGATTCATATAAAAATAACTCTAGTCTACCGACCGCAGGAAACTTATTCATACCATTTATATCCACAGAGCAAACGAAAATGAAAGCAAGACTAGGTTTTCATGTTCCTGTCTAGTGAACTCTTCCCTTCATCTCTGTCTAAATAAACTCTATCAAGAATATCCGGGGAAAAAGATCCTGGAATCATACATTATTTGTTGGATCAAATTTTATGAGAATAGATGCACAAGAAAGTAGTATGAATTAATAATACTGGTGGTTTTCATATATATTTTGTACACATTTAATTCATTTACATAAAAATATGCTAACATTACTTGTTACGTAATTTGTTATTTTTGATATTGCATGTGTATATAAATCTTTTCTTTGTACTCGCTGTAGGCTACAGCTACAACCATAACGTATGTTTACGTCATACATTTTACACTTTTGTATTTAGCCGAAATTGAATTATGTATTATACTTTTATTATAATTACAATGGGTATAACTTTGATATAGATTTGAAATGTTTGACATTACATCGTATACACTCGATAATTCAGACTCAGCCAAAAGTGGAAAAGCATGTGTTTTAGTTGGTAAAGCGGATACAAATATCAAAAATTGTTCCAACAGGATGTATTACACAGACGTAATGACGTCCTTACTTTTTACGCTATGTATTTGGTATCTTTTTGGTAGATCTGACTTTTTATGATATTGTATTTAAATCTTTGAAACAGATTGTATTTATAATATGCTTTTGTTAGTTGAAGGTACGTGTTACGTCCTTATTACTCTTACCAAATGTTGTTCTCTTAATTTTATATAATACATTGTCTCAATGTATTCAACGTATTGTCATTGTCATATGTAAGTCAGGCTACCGCTACTGTGTTGGTGAAACATAGTCGTATAACCGTAACAATTATGTCCAACTGTATTAGGGATTTTTCACTCTATTTTAACAAAGACGGATATTTAGATGCATAAATTTGCATGTGACATATAGGAAGTATATTTCATCTCTATTGGTTGGAAGTACTTACAAAGAGACTTACAAAATATTGTTTTGTCGGAGAAGAAGAAACAGATTGGAAAAGAAAGCTAATAAATAATACGCAAGTTGCTCTGTAATTTATGGTGAGTATTCCTGCTGGGCCTGCAATATGTGGAATGAATTTTTAGCTGAGTACTTTTAACGTAAAAGAGAAGGCATTTAGTTAGCAGGAATAATGTATGGCTATTGCCCATGTTTGTGTGTCTAGCAGAAAGACTTGGTACTATCACAAAATACAGTTGCACACTTTACTGAAGGATGTTCTTCCTATGATTCAGCGATAAAATATGAACAAAAATTCAGAGAGCTTGAATCCCACCATACCATGGCTTATGAATGAGCCATCTGCATCTGCAATTCCCGTGCCATAACAGCCTTTAATACTGAATATCTCTACTTTTTCCTTATGATGAACAATTTGAACAAGGAGGTGCAGGTGTGTGCTGTCCTAGCACAATATACTAAAGCCAGATTGGAGCAGCATGTCTCACAAGGCAAGGTGGAGATGAAGAGAAAGCACCATAAATTGTCATTTACTTTCCTTTACAACTGTATGAAATCTTACAAATGAGATCTCCAATTACCGATTTAGTTTTATACTTATGACTATGACTTAGATGTAGTATATATATAAGAAAGAATGCATTGTTCGATAGTTACTAATTCATTTGTAAGATTCATTCAATTAATTGTTGTACTATAATAATTTTTATCATCTAGACCTTTAAAAAAATAGGAAAAAAGTAATAAGTATAACAATATTTTATTAGATTGAAAAGAAACTCATCGTGAGTAGATTTGTCACAATTCATAAGAAAAGCTGATTCCTTTCCTAGAATCTACTTTACCCTGCGACTAAAAAATAACTCAATGAAAATGAGAAACTTTGAACTTTCTATGCTTTCTCGATATTAAATATTAAATCTCCCGACACACACGAACACACACACTGTACATTCTCTTCACGGTTTGATTGCGATGTTTGTAAACGTTAGTATATAGATACTTTACTTTGATTCTAAAAATTGGTTTAAAAAAGCTTTGTTATAGGTATCTGTAGTAATGATATTTACTCAATGTAGGTAAAAGTAATTTCATTCAACATTCTCTACAACATTATTTGTAGGAACTTTTGTCTGTGTTCTGTAAAACGAGAAAAATAATACATTTCACAATGCTCTCATTCTCACTGTTTCAATCTGAGTATAGTATAGGGCTTTAGGCGGAAATAGGTACACATTGACGTAGAGATGAGAACTTTGTAACTATTCTTTGACATTTTTGGGTTAATAATGTTAATATTATTTCGTTTATATATATAAATTAGCAATTTACGTGGAGAGCGATTCTTGGTAGTGTAGGTATGAATTAGGTATGAATTATTATTGTCTTGCGCAAAATAACCGAAGGCGAAATATGTATGTTCCAAAAGGAAAGATGATGAAACTTTTGCATGCTACTGTTTTCTTTATGTGCTTAAAATATGCCTACCTAATTAATGCTACCTATTGTAGTTGTACATTTGCTTTTTAATGGTCTACTTGGCTTTTCCAGGCCTAGATTAGATCCATCCAGCTACTCTCTGTGTATGAAGGTTCCAACAACGAAAGTATTTTTTATGGCTTTTGAATTGCATTGTTATGTTTTGCAAATGCTAATTACTTAGCCGATAGGGGCTCAAAGAGTTGAAAATGGCAAAGTATGTAGAAAACGATAATGAATTACTCTAATTTAGCAAATTAAATAGGATTTATTACAATTAATTAGATTAGAGAGTGGCCATAATTTTTCTGCCTCATTTCCAATAATTTATGAGTTCTGCATTATATTACAATGTTGTGTGAAGGCACAGCGACAAGTCTGATCAGAACAGACAAAACCAGAGGGTCGAGTCAGGACCAGATAAAGGCTAAAATGGAAATCGCTTCTCTGAGATAGCTTAAAGAATCTGAAATTAATTTCCTTGCTGCCTTCGTTTAGAAAGCCGCTTTTATTCCCCTCATAAATTCTCCCATAGTAGTTGAACTTGTGTAGCGTTAAACTTGCTTTCTTACCCACTGTCTGTATGAAATGGGATGTGGATGTAGAGGTTGACTACAAAATAAATATGCTGCATACCTAACAGAGTCGTTCAACGGTACCCCAACCACTGTTATCCTAAACCCGAAACGGTTAGGGAAGAAACGCCTGAAAAATGTGATATTAAAAGGTTAAGATTCTTTAGAATGGTGCATGAATAGGGATTTTTTATCATACCGTAAAAATGTGGATATTATTGAGCTGCTGAAACAGTGAATATTAATGATTTGATTACTATTAGTAATACAAATCTTCCGTTATACATATCTCTATTAGGATAGCCATAAAAGTATTATAGGTAGCTACATACTGTTTTCTTGTAAAACTTACTCATTGTTAAACAATGCTGATTTGTCAGTTTAATTTCACCATTTAAAGCTCAATCCTACATGAAGCATACTGTATAATTTGCATCTAGAGCGGAGAATAAATATTCCTTTCCTGATTGCCAAAGATTTGATTTGATGCCGTGTCTTTGGTGGGATTAGTATAGGACATTTTCTATTGTATCCTACCAAGAAATCTGCTAGTGTTGTTAGAGTTGTATGCTAAGCTAACCCTACATTCAACTTATAATGTTAGTATTCGGACTGCTAAGGTTTAATATTTTTGACTCCTCTGTGTTGTCTGGCGTAATCAAGCTTGCATTATTAATATTATTATCTCATCCTACAGGCAGAGCTTTGTCCTTAGTCCTTTGTCCGTATGCTCTTCTCTCTTTCACTCCGTCACTACGATTTTACAACTACTACGACTACAGTTGTTACTAAACGCTTTTGATTTTAGCTCTTTATCCCTTTAGATAAACCAACGGCGGAAATTAAAAACTTGAAGTTGAGTTTAATCTGATGCGGGCTAAAGGTCAAAATGTTGAAATAAGATGAGAGATTCAAACACAAAATGGTTGCGCTTTAGACGCACATTATTTCATTGTAAAAAATGATTAACAATAAACTTTTAGTGCAAGAGCACGTATAGTTACTTGATCGGTTCAGTCACGCCCACACCTCTATTAGTTACCATCTTGTTTCCGACAAGGAACTGAGTGAGAAATTGTGGGTTAGGGAACAAGATTTTAAAATAAAACACGGATCGTGTTTGGAATGGTTAGACCAACTCAGTTATCATTTTTTTGACATTATTGAATAGATTTAAAATGGACTGGGTTCAGGCTTTATATGTAAACGGCACATTGGAGTCGAGCCTCACAAATCGTACGAGTTCGTTCCCAACTCTACTTATAGGCAGAGGACCCAAGAATTAGCATTACTGGTCACTAATTAGAAAACGAGGCATTTGGTATCATTAGGAGAGTCATAGTTACTCCAGCAGTACCTTGCTTTAGGATAGTGATGAAGAGACCGAAGATTCCCTTTCATGCATGGGAGCTCGAAGTATAATCGGCGCATAAACAGTAGGTACTGTTAATGAAAACACAAACCTTCTGATTCAAAACTACCTATCCACTCACTACCAAACGTAATCTATGGGATTAAGAAAATAACCGGTGGCACGGTCCAGTGTGACGTAAAGGGTACGGAAGGTTTTTTATGGCATGTTATATTTAGAACACCAAAATTGTTGGCATGATTCATTGCTTGCATCAAATCTTTCGCTACATGTTGTAAAAGCACCTTTGAATCAAAAGTTCTTACAATAGCTGGAAGGCTTTGCTAAGCTTAAGCTTTCACTAAAATAGAAGATGTAATATATGTCAGATGAGTCAGATCCTATATGAAATAAAAACTCAGGAAAGCTCAACTTTGGTTTCATTTTTAACCAGAGCAAAATTAGTTGCATTCTTTCTTTTTACGTTTATACTATGAGCGCACACAGAATCTCTGACATATCAAATATGAATGAAACATTAATCTTGTAAGTTAAGATTGAGCTGTTATAAAGCAATTCGATGTACATTTGCATATTAGCTGACAACTCAGGCAAAAGCACTTGTGTGTAAAATAAACAAATTAGGAGGTTTCTGTGTAAAGTTTTATGTAGCCGAGAGTTGCTACTTTGCGTACACTTTCATTTCTTTCTACATTTCTCTGTGAATCGATCGAATTGCTCGATGAAAGAAAGTAGAAGAAGGGGAATGATGATGATGATGATGATGGGAGATTACAAAGTAATCCGGAAGAACAGCTCCAAAAGAAAAGTAATCGGAGTTGAAGGATGTGGCGGAGACGGTAGAACGAGTAAAGGAAACTGGCATCTCTCTTCACACTTCCTTTCTGTTCTCCCCATCTACCTCAATGCTACTTGTCAGTCTGTGTTGTATATGTATATTGTGTACTTGTATTACATTTGCAGACACTATTATAGTACGAGGTTCGACTGCTACAATGGAAAAGATGAACTGCGTTCCTATATGAAAATGGAAATGATAATATTGACATCAACACGAATTGGCTAAGATAGTAGAGAAAGGGGAGAAATGAAGATGAATCCTTATGGAATGGAGTATTACATTTAAATAATATGACACTGTTTATTAGATTTTGGGACAATATTACCCTCTGTATGTTGTATGTATGGGAGATGGGACATACAACATGCTCTTTATGAATTTTTATTGACTACATAAGTGTGAAAAGAACTCGAGTGCCAAGTACCAATTCCTGCCTCCTTTCCCTACTTACTATACAAATACAACATGGAAATGTTTACTATGTAGTATGTACTGTAATAATATTTGTCCTGCTCTGGCGTCCTTACGTACAAAAGTGCAACAAATAAATGCTGGAGAGTTACTGTAGGGTTATAAAAATAACAAATAATATTGTGCTTGACTTACCGACTCAAACCATTCTATTCTATCCGTATAAAAAGATGTAAGAACTCAATGAAATGTCGGGAAGTCCTCGTTGACATAGAAAGCACTAAGCAACCAGGCAGTTTCCCTGTCGCCTGTCGTCGAGTCGTTAGGTTTTGACTTCTAGTTTAATTCCGTAGCCTAAGGCACGTACCTAATAGATATACAAGATATAAACCGAATCTGCTGTGCTGTAGTGGTTTTGATGTTGATTGCACCCGCACCCGGGCAAGTATCTGTAGGCTACTTACTGAATGATATAGACAACAACCCTCGTCCAATTTGCTTCCAAAATGCTACTTAATTAAGAAAGGGGATCAAATTTGTGAATCGATCTACTTCTGCTATTTGTTGTACATGTATACAGTGTCATGCCATACCACATTCATCAGTTGGGCCCGTTCTAGACTAGACTCCTTATTTCGTAAGTGAAAGTCTCCAGGCCATATTTAATGGTTAATTTTGATTTGCATTCAAATGTGTATGTATATATGCGTATGTATGGTGAGTTGCGGAAATCATTTTATATACAACTTTATAGAGACTAGAGATTATAGGGACTGCTTTATAAGCTGAAGTTACTGTGTGACGTTTTAGCAGAGTTGTTAATCTAAATTTTCTCTGGCCAAATTGTGAGTTGGTGTATTTAGTTGATTAAGGAGACATTTTCCGTTTATTTGGTTTTCGAAAATCCAATTATGAAAAGATTCCAATTAACTGAATTGCTGAATGTACGGTTTAAACTTCTACTTGCTACCTTCTGGTGAAATGTTACAGTTGATGAGATTTTGAGGTTTCTTTCTAAGAAGCATGACTCAAACTCAGTTTATTTTAAAATAAAATAAACTGTATAGTTTGTTCAGCTGATGGGAAATGAACTTAATTTAAACTTAATTTTTATTTTAATCATGGTAAAGGTTTATTTTGCACAGAGAACTTATAACTCATGTAAAGTAGATTTGCAAGAGTTTACTAAGCACTCTAAGCTAGATCCTAAGCTAAGACTCAGTTTGCATTTCTTTTTCAGCACAAATGTTATTTTTTCTTTTCTGTCGTTTCAGATTTCGTTTTTAAGTCGTCACTGCTTCTAAAAGTCTAAAGAAAATGGATGAAAGGTTGACAGCTGAGATATTAGCGACCTACAATTCTATTGGATACTCAGATGAAGAGAAATACTACAAGAATACAAACTGTCTCGGTCAGTCACAGTTTCTTTTTTTAAAGTACTTGTCAGGGCTTTTGTTCAGGGTGTAGTAAATGGTCCAGTTGTTTGTTACTCTAAATAAATTATTGTCTCGGTATATTTACTGTACACTACATAAAGTAGGTATAACTCTGTCGTTTTTTGCAAATATTTTCTAAACAAAATGTCAGCATTTATCTACTACTTATTAGCTGAATCAGCTGAATGTAATTGGAAAATGAAAATAGTTGCATGAAATTGGAATCTATATTTGAAAGAATAAATGCATGTAAAATATTGAATAACATTAAGTAATTATGACGTACTCTCTCTATAATAGACAAGCGCAGAACTGGCTATCTGAAAGCATGTATGATAGTATGTGCATCTGATAGCCCGTGGCTCAAAACATATTTCCCACAATTCAGTTGCTCAGATTACCCC
>JAQFYB010004475.1:0-16178 GCA_034694085.1 Pogonognathellus longicornis
CAATTCCAGAAAATAACAACTGTCGATTATAACCAAGCAAAAATTTAAGCGCTTGTGTATTGTATACCTCTATTATACCGGTTTTTGTTATAAAATGTAATGAAATCATCATGCAATAATTTTGTATTTCGTACATGAAATGCATGGGCCAAGTTGTTCACACTAAAAAGTTCATGAATTTTTGTATTGCCCATTGCCCAAGGTGTATAAGGTTAAACATTCATTTTAATAGTTCTCTTTACTCTGGGACTACTCTGGGACCTTCGTGCTGGATACTTTAGGAACAGAAACATAACTTTTGTTTAAAAATTCCTCTGTATATGAATGATACACAATTTTTTTTTATTGTTCAAATGCTGTTCATTTATCTGCACAGAAGAAAGAAAGTAAATATATTTACTCTCATTCCCACAATACTATTCTTATTAATGTGTATAGACACGAATACTCGAGTGTTAATGCATTGGCATTGGCGCTAATACACTCTTCCTGTTTCCTCTATCATGGAAATTGCTTTGCTTGGTAACAAAGCCACCACGCCCACATGCTCTCACTCCGAAAACACCTATCAAAACTTCGTAATGTACTTAATACTTTCCATTATTATAATACAATATGACAGAATCGTTTGTACTGGTAACACTCCAAAAGTTTAGAATCGAAATAGTTTGGACGCAATATTTAAAAATTGAAACACGATGTATCGCTCTATATATACAGTTATACAGACCATTATAGTAGTTTTTTGTGTTAAGGGCTAATGCTAAGGGACATGCATTTAGACAATGCTATAACATTTAGGAAGAAAAAAATTAAGTATTAAAAACACTGACAAGTAGGTACACTTCTCGCTTTCAATTAAATAGATAAGAAAAAATTAATGGCCCTCCCTCATAAGTTTTTACTTCGCCATTATAGTTTTTACTTTATATAAATATATTGTATACATATTGTGACTATGAACTTACGGCAAATGGGCTTTCATTATGTAAATTACAAGTTTAAATTATGCACATTATTAATTATTTACGTTTCCACTCATATGTTCAAATGGCCAAGATACAAACGCTCGATCATAAAAACAGCGACCCTCGTTTTCAGACGTTTCATTATTTTATGTCATGCTTCGCTTACCATTTTCTTTTTAGTATACAATGCAAATCACATACTATGTAGAATATCCATTCTTTCTTCAGTCTTTCTTTCGCTTGTGTATAATATACTCTTGTTTACTAATAACGATTTTTCTTTCTCTTGCAACTTAAGTATAAAGCATGATGTATACTAAAACACAACTACATACAAATATTCTTAGCTTAGGACTCATACCTATTCTGTCTACAAACTCAGATCACAAAATATTACGATTTTCATTTCATTCAATTCTCTTGTTGCTGTTACCATTCAGATATTATTATCATGAAAATAATTTAGAAATAAGTAAGACAAATATTTCGTTGTCCAAACAAAGTTTGTGTTACTGCTAGTTATCACTTATCAGTATCAGGTATTACAATTCCCGGAATATTTGATATGACATATTCCACTTCTACAGATTGTACTGTTTGTCAACTTTAATATCTATATATTTCATATTACGTATACTAAACTGGTTCATACGACTTGGTTTTGATGTTTAATTTTGAAGGATACAATGCTAACATACTACAGATTCGTCGCAAAAGTATCACTCCCTGAGTAAACGGAAGCTAGGAGAAGCGTCTAGTACTAATTGTAAGAATGAGATAGGATTATATACGAGAAACTTGAAAAACAATGGACGCTAACAAAAGAATAAGCACGTACAAATACTTATTTGTTTGTGTCGAACAAACAATCTTTTGTCCTGACATGCACATTAGTTTGTGCTCACAATCAGATCTAACTCATCCTACCTTTCTATCCATCCCTTGTAAAAACAGTCAACAACCATAATATTCGCAAACGTTCAGGGAATTTACTTTAGCGAGCAAATAATTCTTAATCCCTCTATCCACACTGTTACTTTACCTTTTTCCTTTAGCACCTTTCTATCTTCTGTTGTAATAAAATATCTTCAAAATATTAAGCTCAATTTTTGACACGTAGCATTTAAGCACACTAGAATATAATTATTTGAAAAGCTCACACAATAACTAGAATGAGCATCACCTTTACTGTATTCCTATTATAGTATTGCATTGAAATGAACATTACATTCATTGAAGCTTATTTACAAAGAATCCTCAATGTTTTTACTTTTCTGACGCATATTGGACTGATGAAGATATCAGAATAAGGAAAGAAGAAAAGCAAACAAAGGGTGTTGTGTTGTTAAGCACCGAAAAAGAAAAAGATCAAGGTACTTGTCATGTCCACATGTAAGTAGGAAAACAAAACCGAATCCTATGATCCTTTTCCAGTTGGTTAACACCATTATAATTTAATACTCTCTGAGCATAATGGCATTAGCTAGGCACCAATTTGTTTCTTCACAGCTGCACACTGTCTACATGTGAAGTTAAACTGCTCCAGTTTCTGCTCTAAATCCCTGTAAAAATTATTTTCTCTTCTTCTCTGTTGTTGTAAACACCGTCTGTACTTACATAAAGAAACAATCCCACTTGCTCTTTTCATCAAAGCCCAACAATGAGTGTCAAAGAAAAACCCCACGCAAACACCTTAGCAAAATCCTTCTGTGTACATATTTCGTCTTTGTACAAGCAAAGGAGGACAATAGCAAAGTAAAACGTGTGAAAACTGTCGATAATATACTTCAAGGGACTTTGCAGCTTGTGTGCACTAAGTACATGTCTTTCCATCAGTAGGAGTTTATTTTGCTGTTTCTTTGTGAGTGTATGTGACATGATGTCTTTTGTTGATTATAACGGAATCTGCTTGACATTTACTAGTGGAGCAACGCAGTTTTTTATTTGTTTGAAGGACAACATTAGTTTGTGACACGGACACGGGCAAAGTGCTATACATTTGTAACATTTACGAGGTACATACAACTGGCAGGAGAACAATATATGTCATTATGATTTACTTAGAAATGTGGCATATTTTTCCTAATGTGTTTATGTTATGGTCATTTGATACTTTCAGATTAGTAATTGACTTAATGGCAAATATGTGGGATCACTACTGTATCGGTGCATGTAACATGAGTGGGTGATTTGTAACAAAATTTATTATTTGTCATATTAGGTATTAATATCTTGTTTCAGTATTGTAGGGAAACTTATATGTGTATCTGTACGATATCGTAGTAGTAACATTCAAGAATGGCATTACATTATACCGGTAGTTACGGTTTGGTTCTTGTACAGCATCTGAAAACAGGTTTTGTTGAATAATGTCATTGTCACTATCCTTCTGAAGTGCATGGGTATTTTAATCATAAGTTATAGGTCTGTGTCTAATGGCAATTTTTTGCTTTTTGTTCCAACCTTTCTATATAACTTTCACAATAATGATATCTTGACTTATTATGGCTTTTTCATTACACTATGAAGTAAAGCAGCACAAACATTGATTTCTGATGCGTCTAACAGTTGTAAGGAAAAATTGTTCATTTGCCTTTCCATGGAATCAGCTAATGAACTGCAGTATTAATTACCGCAAAGTTTCATTGTATGTCGTTTCAATTTCATACAAAGTTGAGGTAGAAGTAGAAATGTGGAATTCTACTAATGATAGTTTTAGGTAAGACTTTTATCAGATTTTTCCACAGAATTCCCGGTAATAAAGATGATGTATATACGACAGTCTATTTTACACCATTTTTCAGCTTTTGGGAATCTGCTGGTACTTCTTACAAAAAGGAAAGGAAAGTTAGTTCATTGCTTTCTTTCATAATGATGATCCACAGAGTTACTTCTTAGCAGATTGTTAGAAAAACATATATAAGTAAAAAGTTTGTATAATATCTGGTTAGTTGTGTAACTTGTGATAGTACTTGGGCACAAATGGAATGTTTCAAGATTGGAAATCTTTTCATGGATTAATGAGCAAAAGTGGGAGGTGAAACTTCAGAGAAAGTTTTTACTCAATGTCTGTCTGCGTTGAGAAAGCTGTAGATACACAAGAATATATTATCCCTTCGAACACCTTCTTTCCAATACAATCTTTAGTACACGGGTAGGTATTTTTATTGTTCGTTTCACCGTACATAGCAGCTTTTCCTATTACATTGTGTATGCATGTAACTACACGATAGAAAGCATTCAGGCTCAAACTGAAGCCGTATTATGATGATGTAGGAATACAAATTACCTAACCTCCATGTACACAGTTGATAACAATACGATATTGTATAATATTAAAGGCCTGTTTGTAGAGAGGATAAAGGCAATACATAAAGTCTTGGGAGTAAGCAACTCTTATGTAAGTCTCATATAAAAGTATATCTTTATTCACAACTGCAGTTGTTGAGTTACCTAAATAGTTATTATATACAAGACAACGCTGAACAAGCATTTTCTAGAAAATCCTCGGATAATAACATAGGTAGGTATGTATTTCTACAAAGTTGTCTATGAAACCATGACTCGGCTAGATAGAGTGGAAAATACAAAAAATTTCTTACTGAGTGAGTTCAAACTGTTCCCATGTAAAAGAGTAGGACACATACGTATGTGGCGCCTCGCAATAATTGGGTGGAACTACTTGAGAACAAGATTGGAAGTGTTTTTATACTTAACAAACAAAACTATCAGTATTGCAGAAGAACCAAAATTTTACTCGAGACAGAATAGGGAGTTACTGTGGTGTCCCATGTTATTTTACTACTCTACATTATACTCCCAATCCAGCAACCTATGGTAGAACTAAGAATACTGTAGAGAAGGAAATCAGGTCAAACGGGATTTGCCCCAAAGAAGAATTTGGGTTGCCAATAAATTTCACCAGATACCTAGTAATAAAGTGTATTGGGAAAGTCCTTGGTTAAAAATAATCTTCCCTCAAAGTTTTTACCATATTCCCTAGTTGTTCTTGTAAATCATTTTTTCAGTAAATTGGTACATATTTTTAAATTGTGAAAATAGTTTAGGTATGAGGTACGAGGATTTTTGAAATATTATAGGGTTACACCTCTCTTTGCGGAAGTGTGCAATGTAGACGTGGTTTGGCAAAGGAAACCAAAGAACATTATTTTACCCGCACAAGAGAGACACGAGTGATTCATCCATTCCATTCGTTGTTGCCGAGAGCAGCTCGTGATGAGAAATGACATAGGATTGTTCCTATACTTAGCTTTATCTCTGTCAATCTCATGTGTCTGTCTACAACATATCTTTGGGTGTCGAAAAGCTTTCGTGTCTGACTGGTATGTCCTTTGCATTAGATTTGAGACAGCTCTAGAAGAGCTGAGAAACGTACGCTTCCACTCCTACTCCTACAACAACATGGATAAGTTGATAGCGAATAACTAATCTGAGTGAGCTCATGTGAATTAAGTTCATCTCCCTCCTGTCGGTCTTAACCCGCACTTCCAAACTTCACCAATTCAACCCACTCTCTTCTCTTTTATACCTTCTCTATTCCACGAAAATGAAAATTCTTCCCATCACAGCACATCAGCTAAACATATAGGGCTCGTACTTACTTCGCTTTTATTACTACTCCTAATACCAAAGCATAATCCTAAATAACGTTACATGACTAGTAATACTACTTCAGCTACTTAAATATTCCGGGGCTCTTCCTTCGTCTACTCTTCAATTAAAGAAAGCCGTTTCTATAAAACCGAAATGTATTAAGAGTGCATGACAAAATCAGACGTAGATTCAGTGGAAAAGAAGCCCATATTGTAATAAAGAAGAATGCTATAAAATGGAACACCCAAATTCAAGGGTTTAATCAATGAATGAAGGCAATGATAAAGAAGGAAGTAAAAGATCAAAGCCTATGTGACATTCAGATTATGTGAAAGGGCTGATCGATGCTTCAGATAAAGATGATTTCTTACTACATGACGCAACTGACCCTGTATTGATTTTAGAAACACAATTGCTTGTAAAATATTAACCAGGTACCTGTTTTGTAATGACATTGAAAGAGATTAGAAAAGTACTTACAATTAGCTAAATAAAATTTATTGTCCAGATTAAGAAACTTATACAAATATTATAGTAAATAACACCACACCTATGATATTGGGTTTAAGAAATAATGCGTGGGAGAAAGGGGAGAAAGTAATTTCATATCCTTGCAATATTTAACAACTCGAAAGTTTTTGTTGAAAGCCCTTGCTGATATTATTTGCATAAAATATGTGCACAGGAAATAGCAATGAGTATAGGATGTAGGCAAAGTAGTGAAGCATATTATTGTTTCTGAATATATGTACTACTAATAGTACCTTGAGTTGTTTAGTAAGTATTTCGCAGTAAATAGTAGGAAAGTTTGAGACATACATAAATGATGCTTTTACAGCCACGACAAAAGATGGAACAGACTGCCAGAATAGCTTTTCTCTCTGCTTTTTCATAAAAAGAATTGTTTTGTTTCGAAAACTACATATGTACAGTATTATGAAAGTCGGAGAAAGAAAATAAATATCTAAATTTGTGTATTTAACTGTCCTACTTGCTGCAAATTTGATATATGTGTGTGCCTACATGCAAGATATTCATGAACACTTCTATACGATACATAAGCCTTAACAAATAGAAAAGGTCGTGCTTCCTAAATTTTTCACTTGTATAGAGTTCGTCCTATGCTTTGTATTTACATTGTAAGCCTTCTTGGATTCGGATTGTTTCAGAGTAGGCCGCGTTTTACAACTTTTTCAATCATTTAGTGTTTTTCTTTGCTTATGATCCATCCATTCTTTCTCTCGTCTTCTGAAAGTTGGAGTGGAAACACTATCTTAACATTGCAGAGCTTTTATAAGCCAATGCGGGAAAGTTTACACAATCACCCTTAAATGTTAATGTTGCTCCAGTTCGCATTTTCTCTTTCGTAATTACATGTATAATTATGTATACGATGGCATAAACATTTCACCAGATTTTAGCACAATTCAAATAAAAGGGAACTAACATTAATGTTCTTCGATTTTAAGTGGCGAATTGGCGAATATGCGATCGTTTCAACCTTCATGGATATCTTTACTTACCTACCAATATTATTTATAGTTCAAGCAATACACTTAGAATACATAAAAATTCCTAAAAATCTATTTCAAATTTCTAATTATATTGTTTTAGACCTATTACTCAAGATTGCAACGGTTTGTAGTGGATATGCATCGGCACAGAAAAATAAATAACAAGTGAAACGCGAGAAAAGAAAGTGAGATTAACGAACTGGAAAAAAATTGTTGTGGACTATTTTGTGTGTTAAACCTTTGGATTGAAAGACCAAGTAGAAAATCATGGGAGACAACGATCGAATCCGTTTAGTGACTTTGGGAGGACCATGTGTAGGGAAAAGCTCAATCGTGAAACGCTTTCTGTTTAACACATTTTCTGAGAAATACAAACCGACAGTTGAGGATCTCTACAACCAAGTTTATAATTTCGGACCAATTCCTTTGAAAGTGGACATTTTGGATACAGCAGGGGATTTACAATTTCCTGCAATGAGAAGACTTTCTATCGCCACGGCTCATGCCTTTCTTCTTGTTTACTCTGTGGACAGTCGTGAGAGTTTCGAGACTATCAAACTTTGCTTCGAAGAAATTCGTGAACAACGTGCTGACTTTCAAGATGTCCCCATCATTATAGCCGGTAACAAAAGAGACGTTGGAATGAATAAGAGAGAAGTGGAATTTGACGAGGTCTGCGATTGGATTCATGATCATCTCCCCAAACTCAGGTAATTTCTACTTTACTACAAACAATTCGAAATAATTAATTAATTAATAATTTCGCTTGTAAACCTACCAAGTGGATATCATAGTTTATGTATATGCAAAATAATTTTAACCAAATTGGAAATACGAAACTTCTGATCTACCATATACCATATACCATGGTATATTATTAACCATTGGAATCATCTTAAATCATATTCTCACAGTGAGTCATTGTGGGCTATGTGTGTGTTTGATTATATGACTGTTGTTACACACCTAATTATTTTCGTCAAATAAAGTTATACAATATCAAATGTAGAAACATTGCATACCTATAGGACGAGAGCATTTCGATGAAGTTCGATGAAGATTTTGTTCCATTATGGTGGTGTGGAGACGGACAGAGTTCATAGAATTTGGTTGACTGATTGAGAGAAATTGCAGGAAATTGAAAAAGTGGTTGTTTTTGCATTAATAAAATATTAACATGTAATTTGTGAAATACTACTAGAAGATAAGGAGGAAACAGGCGGAATTGACACAGCTTGAATGTATTAATGTTAAACGAAAATTCTCTCGGGCTAATTAACCTACTAAATAAATAAATCCATAAAAGCATTTTTCTAGGAGAGAAAGTGCATACATAAATAGATGATATTACGCCAAATATTTGCATTGCGCATACAAGTGGCACAAATGGCCAAGGGATTTGAATTGAAACACAGTGAGAAATCTCAAAATGTCCACTCTCACATCCAACAAGGTCTTCACTTTCATAATGTTGCATATCAGCGAAAAGAATTGAGTTAAAGCAATTTACACTTTGTGTGAACCAAGAGGAAAAGCTACAGTGAGACCGAACATTGCAAAATAAATTACTATTAGTAATTCTGTTTGTGTGAAAGAAACTGTTATGGTTGCAACAACTGTATTATGAAACACAGTGGTTTGGTTGTGTTGTAGCTTTTCGTGAAAATGGAGCCTTCAGCTGTGGTTTGGATACTCGGGTGTTTTTGGCTGAGTCAGTTTTTTCCTAAGGTCACGAAACCACAGCTGGCGGTAGATACTAGATACACACGTTGTGCCGTTCTGTTCTGAATTGTGTAGCGGTGATTTACAGTATAATTAAGCAGGAGAGTTGTTGTGTTGGAGCAAATACAACTACACAATACATAAAGCAACTTTCCAAATAAACAGCATGCAACTTCTATTGAGGACCTAATTTTAATTAAATCAATTTCTGCTTTTCAAAAAGTGGGCTAACAACATTACAAGTTAGAACTAAAGGAAAAGGAAGGATTTTCATTAAATTTTTCAATTGACAGAGATGTGCTTTTATAATGCTTGAGTCAATTCCGGCCTGTTTCAAAATATAATTAGTTTATAAAAATTAGGATTCGTACTGTGTCGAATAAAATAAACCGAAGGCAATTATGATGATTACAATTATATACTGCGAGTCCATGCGAGGTGTTCCAGCGACCTCAACTCCTTCGGGAATGTTACAAACTAGACTTGACATCAAAATAAACAGGAAACTGTTTGAAGCGGATGAATTGAGAAAGTAGAGCACTTTGAAGTAAATTGAAAGGAATGGCAAGAACAGAGAAAGTGGAAGCTGAATACAAAACGCTAAACTTTCTCATTGAGTTTCTCCACTTTCCATGAAACGTCACGAGGATAAATTAAAAGACGCACGTGTGAATTCTATTTAATATTGTTTAAGCTTTTCTCAGAGTATTTGCATATTGCATAACAACATCCTAATGAGTGACAAAACGTGAATAATATGAATGAATAGTCAAAATTATTCAAATTACAAAAGGAGAAATACATAGGTATGTCGTAAGAAAAATATTTTATGAAAAAAGGTACCTAAGTAGTACCCAGTTGTTTTCTTTTGCATGGGTGAAATGAATTTATAGAAATGGGATATAGCTTTAGAAGTAATAGCCGAAGTGTTGTGTTCACTTTGTAAAAGCATGACAAAAACATAAAAACAAACAAAACAAAAGTATATCGCTGAATGAAATGTAGAAATATTGTGTAAGAAAGAAAATAAAAGTTTTTAAAAAAATTGCTAGAAACCTGACAAAAAGAATTGGTTACCTACCATGAATTGAGATCATAATTGATTACTTTATACAAACAATGCACGACAAAAGTTACGGAAAATATTGCAATATGAAATAAAAATGTGACATGAAAAGTTTAACCCATGAAGTGAACAACACAAAGCTAAAAATATCCCGGTCTCAATAATTTATTCACATTGAAATAAGTTTTATGATGAAAACTTGCCGTGCACTTTTGAAGTTCTAAAACTATATTTGTAGAGTAAGTATATAGGAACCAATATCACACGTTTTCGACTACATACATTTCTACAAATTCCGTTCTTGATTTTTATAGACTTGTTACAAACAATTGCCCAAACAAAACCTGTTTAAATACTTTTAAAATGGAATACTATTTATTAGCGTAGGAAATACGAACGGGCAAGCAATTGACCAAGGTCCAAGAATTTGACAATTTTAACAATAAGAAATATTTGAGCCTTTATCTTTTGTTATTTCAGAGGCAAGGCGATGGAATGCTCGGCGAAGGAAAACGTGAACGTTCGTGAGATGTTTCGAACATTTTTAAACTTGTCTAAAATTCCTTACCGCGGGGATGAAGGGGCTGGTGGAGGTGGAGGAGGCCTTAAGAGACGCTCGAGTGCGTATGCCGGGTCCAAATCTTCAGCTGCCAACCGCTCTGCCTCTTCGACCATCACATCACTTGGAGGTCCAGCAACTCCGCCATTAAAACCGACAGAATCCCAGGGAGGGGGAGGCGGTGGAAAAGGATTCAGTGGTCTTCTGTCCTCTGCCAAAGGAGTTTTGTCCAGCCCAACGACTGATAAACAGTTTGGTGACGGTGGGGAAGAAAGTGGCAGTGGATTGAGTCGATTTAAGCCTAGAAGTCGCAGTCTCATCCGAAGATCAAGCCGAAAAGCCAAGCAGCAAGTACGAGATGCTTCTGGAGGCCCTCAAGACTGTCAAGTCACTTAAAGGGGTCACCATATACTTCTGTGTGTTTTACTTTTAGTCTTTAGAAGAATATGTTACATTTATCTTTGTTGTCATATTTTCCAGAATATAATTCCTTTCCTGTTACACAGATTTTAGTATTTTGGGAGATTGTAGTGAGTCGTGAAGTTGTAGTGGGACTGCTACAATCGATATTCAATATTTTCGGTCTAATACTGTTGTTGGACAGTGATGTTACTTAAATCTGTAAATGAATGATATTCATAAGTATTTATATTATGATATATCTATACTAAAAACTATTGTATTCGTTTTTCTGAAAGGACTCACATTCCATTTGATGTGGATGTCGAATACGTGACTGGCTATGTAACCTAAAACTAATAAATTTTATCGAATCTTCGTGTAGTTTGTAGTGATTGTCGTAGTTAGCACAGACTTCTCTATTTAGAAGTAAATACAAATGATAAAACTTATACTGGTTAGGTATATGTAGGTAACTTAATTTGATCTTTGACGCTTTGCTGATTATTGCTTTGTAGTGGAATCTGGAATCATTTCCACTTTTCGAGTGAAGTGACAGTAAACGTATTATGCAGTGTAGAGTGAGGTAAGATAATGTAATGTCATTACCATCGGGATTCAGTGATGCTCAAGTCAGAACTCTTTGAATTTGAAGGCTTATCTAACACGCGTGTGCTAATCAAATTATATTCAGATTTTCTGTGCAAGACAAAACTTATTAAGTTCATAACACTTTCTCATGACATGACAACCTTAGCTCGCCAAGTGCTGGGCAGGATTCTGCTGAAGAAAAGTCGGAACACAAATTCAATTACGTACACATGGCATTGCTATGTTACTTTCTCTCCTGTCTTTTGCCACTCAATTTCAGCGTCAATAGAATTGTCACCTCACAACATCTTACCTTCATATGTATAACGGAATGGAATGTGCCTCAAGGATAAAACACACTACATAGAATTATGAAATACCTACACAATTTCTCCTTTTCATTTTATAGAAACTGGATTTGAAAAGGGTGTTCTTGTCATGGTGTGTAAGGTATTTTATTATTCGCATTGGGCTCGTGCCGGAGATTATGTATTGTAATCTGATTTAACAAAAGTCAGATTCAAGGTTCGCCATTATTGATAATACACTCAATAGAGTTAGGCTTGATTAATAAAGTTTTTCTTTTTCAGATGTACATACCTTCTACGCAATCTTGTTAGAATAAAATGTAATTAGTTAGCACAGCAAACTGCTTTCGAATTATTTATTTAGTGATGGTAAAATCGATTTAGTTTCTTCATACAATGTGATTGCTGATGCAATTTACAACGCAAATTCATAAAAAATTGGATTCAAATGATAATATACCATATTATAATACCAATACTATCTCTATATATAATAGCTAATGCTATTCATGAATCTCTCACCAAGACAAGGCGGTATGACACCAATAAACTGCGGGGTCTGTGCTCTAGGATTATCATTTCGTGTAGTATTCTGTATGGGAAATCGTAAAAGAAAGCACTATATACAGACACTACACAGGGTTAAGTGTAGTGTCTGTAATTTAATAAGTCAGCGGATCAAAGTTCTTTGTTCTCCGGGAGATTCAGTGTGAACAATGAAACGTTAACAACAGGGATTTGAAAGAGAGAGACCGAATCCGAGAAGATGATAATGCATTTGTCAATCCCATCGGCTTCAATTAACGGCTACAGTTTCTGTGAAATGAAAATAATTCTCTTCCATTTCGAAACACGTGTGTGTGTGTGTGTTGTGTTGTAGGAAGGAGGGATGACAAGTCAAGTGAAACTTAAAGACAAGAGTCAGGCAGTATCAGAGAACGCAGTACATTTAAATTACTTACATACCAGAACGCTGTTTTAAATGACATCATGGCATTGTCACTCTTTACGGTCTATGTAGGTATTATCTATAATGCCATTTACTAATACTCCCATATTACAAGCCGAAAGCCCACGTACTTGTACTAGGTATTCAGTACATAAGTATGTATGAATTTCTAATAACTGAAGGGCGACCATTTCACATGTGACATTAATACTTGACTCTTGACATTTACATGATTTCAAGTGAGAACCCATACTTTTAGTAATCCCACTCCCACTCCCACTACTCCTGTTACTACCTACTAGACTGTCTGTAAAACAAGTCTCAAGCATAAATACATATGTTTAAATAATGTACATGTAAACATACAATTAAGTTTAGAAAGATGTTTGTCGTTTGTGACGCTAAGCGAATTGAGCACGAAACGAAAGAGCAACGAGGCAAATACTACAATAGAATTAAGGATTCAAAATAAAGACGAAGTCACAGAGCAGAACTTGTAATACTGATTTTGCATTCATTGACTATAGTAATCTACAAACATTAGCAGCGATGAAAATACAAGGCGGAAAACTAATTCGTGTCTATAGAGGCTAATCAGTTAGTTACAAATACGAAGGAGAGACATTTATGTTCCTAGGAGTACATTCAGAATTCAGTCAGTTTAAGTTTCGCAGGGCAGGGCAGGGAAAGGATGAGTGGCATGTGCTATAATATTGTTATGCACACTTTGCATTGTCTCTTTTGCTTAGGACATAGACTCTTCTCATAACATTAAATAAAATTAGCTTGGGTGAATGTTGTTATTATTCGTTAAAACTGGTCCAGAAGATTCAATATAACACATAGAAGCTATAGGCTTTGTATAGGTACGTATGCTTTTCTGTGTAAGTAGAAAATTTGAGGGAGTTAAGGGATGAGACTATGAAACGCGGAAAATGCAAGGGACATTAACATGAAATGACAGACATCTCTGTCTTTGTTATCGTGTCGTCCTTATTTGCCTACTGCTGCCAAAGCACAACTAAAGTAGCCATTATACGTTTTCTCGTGTTCATGCACCATTACTACTTTATAAGTTGAATCACTTGTCGCTCTACGAGAACTATAACATCATAACCTGAACTCGAGTCGCGCGGATAATATTACCATTATACTTAATGTGAAGAATTTATGGTGCCCAATACGCAATAGGATAGAAATGGATGTTCAATCTTTGTAGACTGACTGGGAATGTGTAATGGAATTTTATGATACTGTAATATTATTATTACCTGTGTAAAAAGCACTAGGGACATAGAGGAAGTATATTTGCGTGGATGGGATTCTGGACTGGAAGCACCTACTTGTTATTATGAGTGACACTCGTTCTGGCAAATTAAAAATGCATGCAATAAATAGCCACGCGAAAATAACTAACGTGTAAATAAAATCATTTAGATACATTTACAGGTAGTTTGTGTAAAACGCATTACTGTATATTTTAATGCACTTTTAGTGTATCATTTCTCTTAAAGAAATTGTAGTTCAGTTTTTCCGTATCTTCAAATTCAAAACGGTACTAATCTAATAATTTTATTAGAGCAAATACAATACAAAATACTACTCTACTAGATGTATGTTTATAATGAGATCATACGCTTAAATCTAGGAAAATACTTTGATAAGTTTTTGAAGACTAATGATTGTTATATTTTGAAAAAGTAATGACTATTGTGTACCACGGCCGAAGCTGATTCAACGTAGTACTTTATTTGCCTACACTCAAACTCTAATGTAACAGAATGTGTCCAACCCACGTCTGCACTACAATTATAGACTGGTCTCAGTCACAATCCTGAAAACAAAGTTAATTAATACTTACGTTCATTTAGTGCTACAGCTACATTCTCGCTTTATTCAATTTAGATACCTACTAATTATCGTAGCTAAGTATCTTGGCTTTTGACTAACAAAAGTAATTGGTAATTGGTACTAACATTAAGTACATAATCTGAATGGTAATGTGTGGATAATAAAAAATATCTATCTTATGACCGTGTTGCGTTCTCTAAAAACAGGCAAAATTTCGTTATTTTGGTTGGACTGTTTATATTTCATAAAATATTAAGTAACATTGGGTTTACTACATAACATTATATTGGTTTATTTTCCTTTTGTCCGTAAAGAGATGAGGATAGGGAGATGAAGATAGGGATCTTCATCTCATTCTAAAATTCATCTCATTTCAGGTATCTACTAATAATTTTAGTAATTTTACTAATTGAATTTGGTTTTATTTAAGTGACAAATATAGGCCTTCCAAATTATACAATTCAGAATCCGTACATAACCATACGATTATCACTGCTCTTCCCCTCATGTCACTAATAGATAAACATTCTTGTACTAATGCACGACAGAACAGGTAAGGTATAATTGAAACAGAAAGTAATTACTAAATGAAGCTAGACTGTTCATCTCACAATCAGTTATGCCAGGTACAATTAGTACCACATATCTTTTGGAAAGTGGTAGCTATTTAATACATTGAAATTGCCTAACAATTTTCAGATGATGAATACAAAAAGTTCGACCGGTGATTTCGATTATTTATTAAAAGTGTTCATTTGTCAGTTTAATTAAAAAGTATTTAAACGTGGTAAACACCTA
This sequence comes from Pogonognathellus longicornis, assembly GCA_034694085.1. Taxonomy (NCBI): domain Eukaryota; kingdom Metazoa; phylum Arthropoda; class Collembola; order Entomobryomorpha; family Tomoceridae; genus Pogonognathellus; species Pogonognathellus longicornis. The sequence continues at coordinate 15,340 of JAQFYB010004475.1, forward strand.
TGTGTGTATAATTATTGCACGCTATGTATTGCTGAGCCGTAATGCTAATACATATGAAAAATGAATATCTTTAGTATGTATGGAAAAATGAATGAGTATGTTTAGTCTATGTTACTACAACTAAATGCAAGTAGGAATGAAGGTCTAAATAAAATATATTACACAATCTTTTATATATATGTATAAATTGGATACTTTAATCCTCACAGTATTACATAAACTTAGCTACATCGTTCGATGAAAAATATTAGCCAGTATCAATAACAATTACTAACAGCTAATATCTCTAATATGCTTATAATCATGTCAGTCACGAAGTCACGATCACGATTACTAATATTATTAGTACTTACTTATATATTATTGAAATGCTACCTAATGTAAGAATGAATTGTTAAAACGTGAATTAGATATACTATAGTATACCAATTATACCATACACCTACTTCAATATTATGTATTAGAATTAGATAACTATGTAATGTTAAGATCCGATTACAAAACAATAGGAAATGTCAAATTCAGATCTTCCTCAAACGATTTTAAGCCCAAGACCCGCGTTGATTATGTATAATGTATTTTTTTCTTTATGTTGTGAATAAAGAATAAAGATAATTGTGGATGAATATTATAACTGTTCATGTTTGTAATCATCATTAATCATTACTAAATGATACATAGTAGCTAGTTGCATATCTTTTTTGTACCAATGTGTTATTTCAAATTCTAAGAAATGCATGAACCGAATACCTATATACTAAATACAGGGTGTTCAGGATATTACGCTAAGTGTATTAGTCCTACTCAACGTCCCACACTCGCCTATGTATTAAATCGAC
>JAQFYB010004476.1:0-16174 GCA_034694085.1 Pogonognathellus longicornis
CAAGTGCAAAAACAAAAAGTTATTTAAAAACAATTCCATCTCAGACTACCTGATTGTTACTATGGGATATATCTTGTAGGAAAAACATTGGATTTCTACTCTACACCCACGGTGTGTACATTTCTTTGACTGGTTTTTGCCAATTTTCTTAAAAATACGAACTCTAACTGCTTTTTAGTCTACTGTCATGTTTTCACTCCCTTTTACTATCCAGTTTTTACAAGGTTTGCCGTATAAAGTTTTACTGAGACGATTTCAGATTGAAATGATGGCATGATGCCTGCTTTAGTAAAATTACATTACAAATAGTAGTAAAAACCTTGTGTAGGTAAAATATGATTATTTTGCTTATCATGCTAGTGTATCTTGAGCATTTAACGTTTTCCCAACTACTTTTTAGTTTTTATTGTCAGAAATGCCTTTCTTTCTCGAAATTTAGGGCGATTTACTATATAGACTTGTGCATAGAAGGTGAATGTTATTTGTAATTTGTAGGAACGTAGCAGAGCAATATGTTAAGAAATGTATATTTTATTTCTGTGGTAATTGACTCTTAGTGGTAGAAAACTTTTTTCTCTTCACCTTTTACAAGTACAGCTTGTGCAATTCACGATGATTTTGTCTATTTTATTCACTTGAGTGCCCATGTTGAGCATCTTTGTGTATTCAAGGTGCCGGATGAGTTACTCCGAAAATTTTCACAAGACATGCCATCACGGCAAGACTGCTTTATTAAAAAGGCAATGCTGCAAACTGACATGACATAATCAAAGTGAGATCACTCCCTTGCCTTGCCTTTACTTCTTTAGGTATGAACTACAAAGTATAAACCTTGGCTTCCACACAAAACCCTTTACAACAAGAACACAAACACTCTCTCGTCTCGACTTGATTCTGCTCTCCTTTTGCTTTATTTAATTGTATTCTATGTACAGTATACAAACAAGTCAATGTGCGACTTACTTTATGCTATCTGTACATACATACAAACAAAATGAAACAGTTGTGGTATGAAATAGAATGGTGCACAATTTCTGTGGTAATTTTGCAGCAGGAAGTGCAATTTTCTTGGTCGCTTCAAAATAGGCTAAAATTAAAAGTGTGGATGTACCACGCAACGGGGACGCGGAATAAAAACATTTCAGTTTTTCTGACGCCAGTCTCAGTCATAGCCGTAGAGACATCAACATCATCAACAACAACACCAGGCAAGCAGGCGAGCCATGAACAAGATAATCATAATAATAGACATAGTAGAACACATAAGAAACTGTGTATACAGACTTAATGCATACATTCATCATTCATAGAAATATAATACACTTTTCTTCTATACACTACAATAATTTTCATACTCTAGTATACATACAGCAATACTACACTTTACTATGTGTAGCATATTGTGAAGTTGTACAGTTGCAGTATTTTTAAACAAAGTTCTTAATACTTGTAACAGTCCACTTGAAAATCTTCAACTGCATCATAGGTACTTGATAAATGTAAACCCAACAACTGGAAATGTTTGTGGTGTATAATATTCTAAAGGTAGTAATAGTTATAAGTGTATGTGTATGAATGAGAACACAAAGAAAAACAGCCTACTGTGTGAGTATGACTTATTGTGTGCACAGAATTTGAACTTGCATGATAGTCATCTCATATTATTTAATAACGTAATAATGTGTTGTAGTTGTAATTTCAACAGAATTGGTGTACAGTACAGATCACACATTATTTTTAGAAGAAGATTAATAAAAAAGAGTTGCCAACTACATAGAGCACAGTTGTACTTGGAGTTGTAATGCTATACACATAGCATACAGTCTAAGAAAGAAAAGTAACTGAAATAAACAAGAGATTCAAGAGCAACAACTTGATACATTGAGTGTAGTAGCAAAAAGTGAAGAGGGAACAACGGCAACGGTGATGATGATGACGAAGAATATATTATAGGTATTCTTGTATACACAAACAGATAAGTTCTAGTGTATATATGTCTGTGTGGAATGACAAAAGATTCTCAGCCAGTATCGCCTCTCTCACGGCATAGAAAACAAAACGTGGTCCGAGAGAAACACTCTCCTTACACTTTGTACAAACCACACAATTCTATACACAAGCTGAGCTTTGACTGATTGCAATAAAGGATAATAATTTCCCAGAATCCACAAAAAGCAACAACAACATTTCACATGACGGATGCCTCACTTGAATCTCTTTATTAATCCTTTGCACACCACAATGTATACAACACATATTATATGCGTGAATTTCCAAACATATTACCTATGGGAAATCCATTATTAAGTTGTATGCAAATGTATGCGAAATCATTTTCAGTAATATTTATTAGATATAATTCTGAGACACTGAGGGAAAATAATTTCAAGTGAAGCTTGAGAGAAACAGAGATAAAGGCGGCGAATGTAGTACACTGTAATATTTTTATAAAGGTTAGACTATACTAATAGCTATATCTTTTTTCTGTCCATCAAAATCATTTCAATTCGCCAACAAACAAATCATCATCCCCTTCTTCCTCCAACTACTTCATAATGCCAAGCTTTACTTTTTTCTTTCACTTACTTTTACACGTTTGCAAGTACATACTGTTTATGCACAACAACATTATTAAACTCAATTCCTTTAAATTCGTGTACCTACGCATTTCCTTTGTTATTATTGTGTTTGCTATGATGTTTGTATGAAATGAGTGTCCCTGTCACTGCACCATATACCATATAGCATGTTATTCCTTCACCATCCTTTTATGATGCTCTATTCTACACTCTGCTCAATTTCCAATGCTCAAACCAAAAATACCATAATCAATAACACATTTATGAATTAAGGGCATCTAATGTTTCTTTTATTTATAAATTTTATTATTTGTTGTTCCAATTAATGTATTTGGTGATAAAGTGATAAATCATTATTTTATAAATTCTATGACTATTTAAATTAGTTAAAAAAATCTTAAATAATAGGTAATCGATACTCAAGGTTAAGATGCTTAAAGTTGTTCTCGTTTAATTTCGGGAAAATGCATCAGAACTAATTTTGTAAACTACAAAGTTCTACTTCGAAATAATTTCACATGCTTCACATTTATAGTACTATTTAAGTGAAGCTATATGCATAAAAGATTTTAAGCATTTCCTGGTACATTAGATTGGTTATTGTCTAATTGTAAATATTACCTATGCCATGCAGATTGTTTTAGCATTTGCTACACCCAATTGCGTGAAAAAGTAGGCAGTAGTATGACAGATACGTACAATATGTCTATTACATAATATAGAAGTCTCAGTCAATTACTAAGATCAACTTGTTTAGAAAAATTACGTGATACTATTTTCCTGGAGTGAAATAAACCATGTCAAGACGGATATAACTCATGATCGAGTACCAATAATCAAATGTACACTGAATAAAAAATACATAGACAGGCACTTGATTCTTATTAATGCTCACTCTACACTCGATCATGAATACGGATTTATAAGCACGCAGCAGTGATTTTTACTAATAGTAGTTAGGCACTCATGGTATGTGGAAGACAAAAAAGTAATTTTCCATTTGTAGTCAAATTAGGAAAAAGAAACCTCACACAGTGTAACTTTTTTGTTTAGTAGCAGATTGATATTTACTTTATGTAATTAGACGCAAATTACTATAATGCTTTCGAATCGATTTGTAATTGTTTTGAGTAGTAACGTAGGTATAAAGACTAGTATTTAGGCATAATTGTGTGTCTAATAACTCCAAGTTACTATTCTTCTGTACCAGTGTTGCAGTAGGTAAAGGCAATCTGGTTTTTAGCTCAGTTTTTTCAGTTTATCTAATTTTCAAACCACAAAGTTCTTTAGGTTACGTTATCACAGCAGCAATTCAGTCTAATGCAATTAGCATGGAATATATTAAACCACCTTGACTTATTTCACAGGGAAAATGCTATTTACTAGATTATTTCTTCATTGATGAACGTAGTAAGTAGATTCATACCATAACACATGCAATGAAGTCTTCTTTTACTCATTTTATACGTACCAACATAATCTTAATACTAATACATACCTCTACCTAGACACATTCATGCGTTTTATCCAATTTTTACATATTATATATAATATACATGATAAAATGTATCATATCATACAGAATATTAAGTACTTTTTGTACCACAATTATTTGCAAACTTGCAAAACTAATAATGGGATACACAAGCAATTTAGATATAATATTAAAAATAATAATGTATTCTAAGCACAGGGAATGCGAATGGAAATACGTAACCGAAGATCCAGAACCTAATCTTCAGAACTATTAAGTAAAATATATTAAATTTCAATTTTAAATATAACTACTAGTGTCGGTTTTGCACTGAAATGGGTAATATACAACAATAGTGAATTTCCTATTGTAGCAACCAAATTCTACCTTTGTACAATAGGTCAAAATTTGATTTTTACATTTTTTAAATATTAAAAAATGTCTGTTGTACGTAAGCTATGTAGGGATATTTGTATGTATTGAATATTACCTTGAAATTCATGCCGATTTACAGACAGTGATGCCTTGAAATGCTGGTGCGACATATTTGCACTAGAGTTATAATTTTATTTACAAGTGTGAGAAAAGGTCTAGTTGTAATGAAAGTGAATTATGACTTGATTTGCTACTATTAGTTCACACTAAATCATCTCGTATCTGTTTAGCACATCTTTGATACAATTACAACTGAAGCAAGTGTGATGTGATTTGATTAAATGAAGTTGTACAACTACTACTAACTACTACTTCTACTATACACAGGAGCTACAAAGCTTGAGAAGCTAGACAAGACATTTAAGACAACAGAATACGAATACATATGTATATGTATGTAGAAGCATAGGACAGCAAGCAAGTGCACATTTATACTATAGAATATATATTCATCATAGACGAGTTGGCTCTTTCTCCGTGTGTGTGAGTGAGTGAGGAGAGCACGTTGCAAAAATGAGTCTCGCTTATCTAATTGAAGTAGTAGTAGTACAAGTATTTCTTTACTCTGCTGTGCTATCAACAACCAAGACTCTTTTAACTCTTAACTACAAAGTTTATTACGTTTTCCACTTCACAGTCTTCTGATTTTGGCATTTACAATTTGGCATTACAAGTCTTCTTGTGTTAGTGCTGTTGCTGGGCTGGCTCTGGCTGACTGTGACTCACAGAGTGACCGTTGCAAATGACTCTCAAAGTAAACCAACTAACTTTTGCTTTCAAATCAAGCCCTTGCTTTATTATACTACTTGTAAGTATAGTATGATATAGGATGCAGTTTTTTATACTGTAGTATGTGTATAGCCAATAATACTCTTTAGACAAATTACACAGAGACAGACATAACATAATAGTTATTAGTTATAGTAATAATCAGTTGTAAGTCTATAGACTGTGTATATACAGAGACAATAAATGTAAACAAGTCTTTTAAGAATGACCAAGACGCTTGCCAATCAGTTTTTGCGACCTTCTCCCTACATTCCTCGTTTCTGCTCAGAAAACACAGTGGAAAATGATCTGCGAACTAAAATATCATTATTAAAGCACATCGTCGAAGAAATTGAGTGGAAACCATTGCAAAAGTAACATGGACTCTGCTGAATGGATAAAAAATCGAAGTCATCATGCTGAACATATATTTCTCTGTACATACTAACACACAGGGATACAACCAGTAATGACTTTTAGAGGACTACTATTTAAAAAAATAATCTAGCCATAGGCAATCTATTTATCAATACAAGACATACCAATGCATTTATTCTAAAAATCTCCTGTGCCATTTCTACACAGTGTAATGTTGTATTAACAGTCTATACAAGTGTAATACATTTTGTAGATGCGTATAGTATAGATATACTCATGCAACAGTTTAGGCAAAATAATAGTGTGTGAGCAAAATATTATTGTAAGAATCCTTTCTTTCCTTACACAAGCAGAATCAAATATTCTGCGATGTGTGTGTGTGTTGTTCCCTTTCTTTGTATAACATTTCGAATATTCAGTCAAGTTGACTCCTCTCGATTCGATAGAATAATTTCCAGTTTCAATTTCAATGCGAAACGGAGATGATGAAGCAAAATTAAATAACTATACACTTTTATACAACGAAGAGAAGCAAATCATATAATATATGTGTACATGTACATGTCTGTATGCAATGTAGTACATTATATCTGTTTTTATGCACATTCCTTGTAATATTGCACTCTGAAGCATACCTTGACAATTGTAAATGTAAAACTCTTAGAAGCTGCACTAACTAACTTTGCTATTAAGAAGTTGTGGCTCAGATGCTATATGCCTTGACTCCTGTTTTGTTCTCGTGAGTTTTTATTTTCCTTCCACTACAACACAACCCAATCTCCATCCCCAGGTTTTTAATGCGTACATGGAAAATGTTGTAATTCCAGCAAGGCAAAGGTTTTTGCATGAATTGGCATTATACAGCAGTACTGGTAGATTTAACATGTTACAAGAGACATGCAGACATTGGTGCTAGTGGAAAGAGAATGATCTGCCCTGGTTGATCTTCAGTTGGGCTTGGCATTACTGAGCATTAATTTGCTGTGCTACTACTGCTACAACTATAACACATTAATAGACTCTGAGAAAATGAAAACTGAATAGAGACTATGGGAGTAATACATATAATGCCTCCCTTTACGATGTTATGTCATGTCAGTGCAGTCAGTAGCCAAGCAAGACAGACAAGGAAATCTCTACGTGATTTTGTGCTTGGAAATCACAAGGCGAATTAAATTTTTAAGACTCATGCCCTGTCATGTCAGAGCCATGCTGTGCTCCATACTTACACTTACACACACCACAGTCATCCCTATTCAGTCTCAATGCAATATTACACTTACTAAATAAAAATATTCATACTAAGGTAACTAAAGTAGCATTTTTCTATATGTGAAATAAAATTAAGTAGTAAGTCGGGATAAGTCTGACTCTATAGAAGTTACTACGAGTTACTAGTACTTGGGATGAATATATGGATTGGCAATTTCCATTTACTACTTTACTATTAGTAAGTGTACAAGTAGTAGTGTGGTAGCATTACAGATCACATTATTACATCCCATTCAGTTGCATCATCATCATCCTCACCTTCTACTCTGTATATTATACTCTTTTACAACTCTGCGTCTTCATTTTCATCATGAACCATCAACTTCATCTCATCATCAACAGCATCCCTAGATAAATTCCGACACTGCGTTACAAACTAAGTAACATCATCATATCACATAATAGTCCCACTAATACACAATGCTATACACAGAGTGATATTTATAATGTAATGTGTGTGCAGACACTTTACACTGATACATTAAAGAGAAGAAGACTAACTAACTTGTAAGTGTAAGTAAGCCAAGCTTAAAACATCATCCTCCATACATGAGTTTGTACTTATCGAACTATTTCTTAGCTCTCTCACTCTCACTGGATCCATCTCCATTAGTATTAGCAGTGTAATATTTTTCTTCGAAGCTTTTTGGTATGTGGATTGTGTGTTCGTTTGTTATTATGTGCAGACAGAGTCGATCGTATAGTCTAGCTGTCATGTGCATGTCTCTAATTTTGACTTCAGCCATCACACTCACAACATCATCCTAATATCACATCAACTCGAGTCGTGTTAAAATTACGCTATTAATAATAATAATAATATTAAAAGCTGGATGTATATATACATACCTAATGCAAGAATTTATACACAGGTAAAGAATCATTTGCTACACGGTTCAACCACTTCAGTCAATATAATAAATACCGACATGCATCTTTGCTCTAAGAGTAAGAGTTTGTATACATTGTTTGCATGTATGCAAGGAATTTGTGCACATAACATCCAATAATGATTTTGAGTTTTTTTCTTAGTCGAATTACTATTCTGTATTGCGATTGCGACTACACACTCTCTGGAATTAGTACCTACTACAGAAGAAGACTCGCCGAAGACTAATGAATGTGTGTGCAATTTATTATTCAAATACATCGAAATGTCTACCATGTTGAATTTTAAGTATATTAGTCCTAAGTAAATAAATAGCAACAGTATATAATACTCTTTCTGATGTGTATCCATTAACACTAGCTATGCATATTACTTTACTCTACCGTCTCATATAAACCTAACGAACTAATATTAAATGTTAAAAATACAGAGGATACGCATAGCTTAATAGACTTGACGATCACACAGTAATCTGTGCAAGCGATACGATACGATAATACTTAATAATGGCAATAATAATAAATATGTCATGCCATGTCTTTCTGAGACTTCACTTTTACTTTCGCATAGCTAATCCATGAGCTAAAAGGTATTAGATCTAAGTATAATATGCAGGTGGATGCATAAAAATGTGTCTAGTGTATAAAATATTTATTGGTAGGCATACATACAGCATAGTACATAATGTAGGTACTATATAGGAACATATATTTTACTCGACAGATCTTCCAACGTGTAATGCAAAGTGCATTATAGAGTTATCAAGAAAAACTTGGATTCGCAATCAGCGTGTTAAGCCTTAAAGTGGCCAATCGACAAAATTTTACAATTTAACCGTCTAAATTATGATGAAACATTTTCCATCTACTATTTGCTGGCAATAAATATGTTTTGTTGTGCCTTGTGTACAAAGCATAGCCTTATTGAGTAATAATAAAATAAACCTAAGACAGTATTCCACTAGGTACTCCATTTAGTCGTAGTAAAGTAAAGAGCTGTATGTATGTACATAACATACACATCAAATGATTCTAAGCCAAGGTAATATAACAACTCAACTAGGTATAATATTTCTTATCTAGCATAAATAAAAATTGACTACTGTATGTTATGTACATAGGCACTTTGTAGCTGTAGAAGACATGGATGTGGATGCATCTGTGTATATTATGAGCCAATGTAGAAAAGTAAAGATATAATAATGTAACGGCGAGTGACGCCAGGCAGACCAAACCATCTTGACTAGCAGCATAACAAAGTTAAGCTTTTAAATCAATTCGATTGCTGCATTCAATTGGCTCGTCCACTCTTTTTCTTAACACCCTGCCTTAACATATACACGTATAATCTAAACACATAACACACTGAAGCATCAGAAAGAGACATACACACAGCAGCAAGTCTAGTATTAATTTAATGCTTTAAAACTCAAGCTTGTATAAAATATACTGACAGAATATGTTAGTTATTATTATTACTCTTTTACTAACACAGTAATAAGTAATAAGACATCTTATGCTGTATCATACTTATTTTACGGTATAGTGCTGTTGTGTAATACAAATGGCTTTTTAAGCAATTCTCCAAATTTTTTATCAGATGTTGGTTTCTTAGTATAAATAGAAGTATACTTTGGTGATACATCGACGAAAAAATTGTAATTGTCAGCAATTTTTTTGAGTACAGCAACTTGAGAGACAGTCTTTCAGTGTGTGAGTGAACCTAAAATAAACTATGAGGTAATAGGCAATAATAGACGTTGCTGCTACTGAAACTAAACATGAATGAATGAAAGAGTTGTCTGTGTGTGCATAAGATGATTATGATGAGAGTGATGGAAGGAATTTCATCCGGAAGTCACACAGATGAAGTTATATTCTTATTAGTGTGTCGCATGAGTTTAGTTCAGTGAGTCCGCCCAGCGATTATTTCACAGGAGAGCCCAATTACTTATGGAGATGAGCTAAGACATTGCGACAACACAGAACATTCCATGCTACACTACAAATATCCTACTATTACAAATACTAATACATACCTATGCGTGAAAGAAAATATTAAATAAATACTACTATGCATGCTTTGTCTTGCTTGTCATGCCATATCGCCAAAAACGATTCATAGAATAGCAATTCTGTATAATAGAAACAAATGTTAAACCATAGAGAGCGAAGTATTGCAGAATTATAAATACAACTTGCACTGTGTGGTCGCAGTTAGTATTCCTACTATGTAGTATGTAGTTTAAATGTACTAAATATAGTGAGTTACTAATAATACGAATAAAATGTGACATTATAATTTCTAGTTGCATTGCTGTGCATTACACAGTTGCACACACGGCAGAATAGTCCAAGAATACCTTTTCCTTTTTACTATAACTAGATACTAGTATGTAGACTTGTATAAAGACTGACGACAATGGATGGACATGTCAAAAAAACATCATCCATTTAATAATACATTATTTGATTATTGCACATACTCGTCATAATAATATAATAAGAGAGGCTATGCAATCCTCGTGGAACTACAAAGGTGAGATAAGACTTTGAATGCTGAACACTCTCAGCCTCATACACATTAATGCAGACACACACACTGAAAAAATATGTCCACGTTCCAAATTACAGTTGCTGTCCTGTCATGTGTCATGTTTCTCATGCCTTTTTACACTCTGACTATAAGTATAAGGTAGTGGTGATGAAAAAGTAATGTGTGCATACTCCTCATAAGAGACTCAAGTCAAATGACAGTTTCATTTTAAAGCTTGGCCCGTATCGTCATTGTCATCGTGGTCTCGTCATCATCATCATCATCACATCACCCTCACTCTCTTCCCTTATCTTTTTCCTTATCTTTTAGGCACAGATGGACATTCATTTCATTTCACTTGCCTCTTATACACCAATATGTACCTACAACCAATGCTTTTTTCGTCCTCGAGCTCAAAAATGCACTTGGTCACGCTGTAAGTTGACTTGTCGGAATTAAAATTCACACATGCCCTACAACACATATATTATAATGTGTGTTTAGGTATTATGCAAACAATATTCATGTATAATACATTGCACTTAGGTACATAAGCTACACAAGAGTCGGGAATATCACTAAGGGATATACATCTACATAATAATCGTACAGCGACTTCTGGACGTGGTAATGATTTGCAAGTGGCAAATCACACAGGCCGGTATATTTGCATTATTTCAGAGAGCTACATACATCTTTGTTGTAGGTTTGAGTGTGATTTCCTTCTTTGCGTACCAATGCCGTTGACCATTGAGTGTGTTATAGAGTTTTGCACTGCAGGGATACACCATTATGTATATGTAATGTATGTATGTGAGTATGTGACGGTTTATTTACATTGGAATTGCATCTGTGTATATTATGTGCATTGAAATTAATGTCCTTTCAATATGTTTACCGTAGCTGAAGCAATGTATCTCTCTCTCTGAGAATTGAATTAACAATGAAATCTTGTGGGTATTGCTTAGGTGTGTGTAACAACTACACATTGTATGTACAATTTTCCATCTGTGAATAACAGATAGATTGATAAAAGTCAGTTTGTCTGTCCACATTCCATTCGCCTTGCCTCTGAATTCTTGAAGCGACTTTGGATTTTGCATTAAATAACTTTCCTGTAAAGATCCTTGTGCTATCACTATTAAATCTACAGTTGTATATCTTATGCCTTCTGTATAATCTGTACTAATAGTATAAGTAGGGGTAGTGCTCCTAGTACTAATGCTGACTGCCCATTATGGTAATAATAACATTATACATAGGAAACTGAGTAGAGAGTAGCTATACATTATAACTGCAAAGAGACATTATGCAAAAGTATGAGTCTGCGAATGAGAGTCAGTCAGGAGCAATGTTTACTTTCAAACTGCCGGAACATTTCTTCTCAAAGGAAGAAGGATTATGGAGCCGACATTCATTTTACAATCAGTTGCATTTTCGCATTATACACATGTAGCCTCCTGACAATTAGTCAAGTCACACATCACACACATTTATGCAGATACATTGCAAACAAATGCGAGGAGATACATTCTCTACAGATATAATGATGACTGCTCTTAAGAAAAATCCGTAATATATTCTGTGCAGACTCTTATACACGGAGACAGAACTAATATCGTCGCAATAAGTACAGTAATAAAGTAACTATTTATTCGTAGGTAGTAACAGTTACACGTTATTATTGAGTTGACCTCAACCCTTTAAACAGTAATAAAACGGATGCCACTTTCAAGTTACGATTTTTTTCACAATATGTCTAAAAGAATGCTCCAAAGTCATTGATTCTTCTTGTGATTGCAATTGCAAAGATCAATATAAAGTGGAATAACTGCAACGAATTGCCCATGTGTTTATTTTGCACACACAAACACTTAATAGATGTTTATACCGTATACATTGGCAAATTGAAAAGAATAATCAGAATATACCCCAGTGTGTTACAACAATGGAAATTGTTTTTGTGCATGTGTGTAATATGTGAATGTGTGTTAAACACAGACTTTTCAATGTCGCTGAATAATACGCAGTAGGTAACTGAATTGAATAAAATACACGCACAAATTCGTAGTAGTTATTCTATAATATAATGAATGAACAACGAAATGGTGATGGTAATTCTATAATAGGTATAAAACTATCAATGCATTCATCTCAATTATTTTGGCAAACAAATGTCTATGTGAGCCATTTACGCTTTGCCGATTTCAATTTGCTGTGACCAATGATTTATTACTGTGTATCTTAAAAGTAAATGTATGTGTCTATAGAAGTACGTAGTAATATTTTTTAAATTTTACAGCAGCTTTTATTATAGACTAGGTAACACATGTTGATACAAGTATAAATTAAAATTGCAAACACATACATAAACATGAGGCTAAAATCTGTTTCTACCTATTACAAGATTATTATGGTAAACAGTTAATGTCATTCGAAATGAAAAGCCTGACGATTCCCGTGGTGGATTGCTTAAGACGAAAGAGTGTGCCCGATGCAAATGAGATAAACTCCCAAGTTGTCAGTCAGTCTTGCATTGTGTACACATAGAAATAAACAATTAACCTTCCTCGAGTCAAATGAAGTCTAACACCAATATATAGCAACTGGAACCTTTTCTAGGTCATCAATCCTTTAACAAATGCATTATTTGTTTGAATACAAACGGTACATTACATTAAATCAGCATAAGTAAGTATTCCAATGCACAATTCTAAACTCAATTTACATAGGGATATAGAAAACTCTCATATTATATTCATTATTCTTTTCTCAGTAAGTCTTTATCATTTCAATTTAATTTATTTTTCTTTCATTCTATTTATTTAGTGTCTAGCCATAAAAGTCTCCTTAATACTAATATACTTATGCATGCTGACCTTTAAAAATGCATTGTGTTTTTTTATTGGATTGTTACTTACTTAAGTCAGTATGAATGAACATTGAAATTCGTGCATGTGCTATACATAGACAAGGTAAATAAAGTAAATGCTACACACACGTAAATATTTTCTAGTGAATATTCTATGGCTTTAAGTAAATGTATTGATGCCAATTTTGCAAATATTTGTACCTGATTTCTTTTCGTGTTTTGAATGCCAAAAATGATACAAGTTTATATTTGTAGGTAATGTGTGGTGTGAGCACGTTTATTTGTGTATCGTATAGCTGAACAGTGAATAAATAAATACTGCTGTCACTCCCGTCTTTTCATAGTGCAAAAATCCCTTTATAGTATATAGACGCGATATAATGGAACGAGGACGCGGACGGAACGAAGAAAAATGAAATAATATTATATATTATTTGCATATAAAGATGCATTCTTTAGTGAAGTCAAGTCAGAAAATGTGAATTTTTTGCCAAGATCGCTGATTGGGAGTATAAAGAGTATTTTCTCAACTTGACTTGTAGCAAGTACAAAGTAATAGTAGTAATAATACACGTTGTACTTCTATAAGTTAAGCAACGGATGGCAATTGTCAGTTTGTGGAGGTATGGAATAAAAGTAATGGACATTATTGTTATAAACCATACATTTACTTAGGCATTATGCTTATTGTTACTCTACTATGCACTATGTACACTGAGCTTCTGCATAAAAATGCACACAAAGGAACAGACTCTGTGACTGGACTTTGGCATAGTACTTAGTTATAGTAGAAACATTTATATCTGTGCAAGTACAGTATTATGCGAGAGACAAGCATCTAAAACGACTAAATATGAGTAGTAGCGATGAACAGACATGAAAAAAGTTTATCTTCACATTATGTCTATGTGTATATACGAAGAAACTACGTATGCATTATTGTCATGTTGTATTGTGCAGAATGAATGAATATTATTTCCTCGTTTGTTGCCTCAGTTCAATTGAGTTGAATGAATGGATGTAAGCAAAACCTTGTATTAGTATACATTACCTTCCTTTGCCTTGGCACGAAATAGAAAAATAGCTGTGTGTGCTGCATAAACGACGACTTTATGCCACTCTGTGCCATAAAACACTACAAAGGACTTTATGGAAAATATTCCGGCACATATAAGTAAAGTGTATGAACGTTTACCTTTTTTGCCTTTTATTAGCAGCTTAAGCTACGGACGAATGAAATATTTTGCAGGAGAAACACACACCTACCCACTTGAGTAGTATCTTATATCTTTTAACTTATATTGTACATGAATCGCAATGAGATAATTCAGCAAAGAGGTTGAACTAATGTAATTGAATTTATTATGGTGTACTTATCTAGTATACACTATAAAGTAGAATGACTTATGTGTGCCTACGTGTAATAATTTAAACGTGTGCTCATTATTATGATGATCCTTGCCTCAGACAAGAAAAGACAGTCGATGAGAGTCAAACTACTAAACAACCCCAAAGAGAGCAATGTATATTACTAAATAACAATTGCATTGTGTTTGCCACTCATTTCATCGTATATTCTGTACACACAGGAAAACAACGGGATTTTTAATGCAACTTGGGTATTTCTCTTGTCTGTGGTAAATCTCTGCTCTCTGACTTGCACAGATTTCTCCGATAGCTCAAAACCCATTGCACATCCATCCACACACAACTCTGTAAGTAAGTAACCTCTGAGACTTCCCTCAGTAGCAATACAAATGTCTCTAAATCCTTTTTACCTTTTTAAGCAAGTCATTTGTAAAACATGTGCCTTGAAGCTTATAATAGACCAAACCACCCATAAAATTGGCAGTGTGTATAAAACACATACATGTAAGTGACACGAGCTGGTTTATCTGTCAACCGTATTATGCCTTGTGGCCTACGAGGAGTACATCACCATTTAGACTTACAAATAAATTGTTTAGCAAGCTTCCCACACGTTAATAGAGTCACACTCATAATATAAACAAACTACCCAACAACTACTAGCGTTAATTCTAAATACCTATGTGTAGTACATAACCTGATACAGTATTATGTGTGTGTGAATGCTAAATGTATGAAGTAGGGATGAAATAATTAAACAGACAACTAACTACTAGGCTAATGTGCCCAAGTATAGTAATAAAGACTAAAGACAAGCAAGGCGTTCTCAGAATTTCAACTGTGCATCTACCACAAGACTGTCATAACACTCTCCCAGGCAATAATGAGCGTTTGAAATCGAGAAGACACACACATACACTACATACATTAAATAGATTAGGAGACAGAGCAGATTTAACTGACATAATTGCCTCCATTAGAAACACACACTTTAAATCCACACATAAACACATACGCATGGAAAACACAATGGGAAATAGCTGTCGAGCATTAGTTTGTCTATTATTATCTGCAGTTGTATTGTAGTAGTAATGTGTAATGCATGTAAAATGTAATGAATGTACTGCAAGGCTGTTCAGACACTTAATACATGCACTACACAAACAACAATGACAACAATTGCCTAGGACAGTCCAGAGTGTATATTTATTATTCTCACTGCAGTATATTTTTATATTTACACATTACATTACTAACACCACACTACACACACACAGAAGAAGAGTGTTTAAATTCTCTCTTGTGAGCGTCACACACATTCTCAGATAAGCTATCCGTATTCACGGTGTCAGACTGCAATTACAATTAGTGGCACATACAGACACACTGACTTGTACATAAATGAAAACAAAATATATTGTGCATGTGTTTATGGACTTGGACTATGTATGTGTGTTTTATGTCTTCTCCGCTTTGCTAAGTCTGCCTTTAATTGCCTCAATAAATATTCTAATCTCTCAACAGTAAATATGTGCACAAGAAACAAGTGAATGTAATGTATTTTATACACAGCCACTATATAAATATATGCTTATGAGAAATCT
>JAQFYB010004477.1:0-16174 GCA_034694085.1 Pogonognathellus longicornis
CAGTTACACATTTTTGATATTTCTTTTGAGAACGCAAAATGAGTAGGACAAATACTAGCAGAGTGTCGATTTAATGCGTAGGCGAGTGTGGGAGTTTGAGTAGGGCTAATGCACGTATCGTTACTTATTGAAGACCCTGTACTATATACCTAACATGTATTAGTTCACATAGATACATTATGGCTGATAATATAATACTAGTGATTGTGCCTTGCCACTTATAAAAACATAGTAGCAGGCAATTTCTATATGCAAACACTTGGTGTTCTGTTGATGACTAGGATTCTCCATCAGGATACTTCACAGTATGTATACAGTGTATATATAGGGACATAGGAAACATAGATAAATGTAGCCGCTCCATGAGCACTTGTAGTGTTTAAGTAAAAACGTCTTTGTCTTTGCTTAGCGTTGTCAGAAATTGAGCATGTAATAAATACTGACATGTATGTAGTGCCTATATATAGAAGTAGGTATCGCTTAAATTATTATAGGATACAGAACAAGCACTCCAGTCACTACTTTGTTAGTTTCTTGTTGAGTTAGGAATGCTTGTATTGTGTACTCAACCTACATACTTACATGGGTAGGTAGAGATAGTGTGTATATAGCTGGCGTAGTCGCTTAGCTCTATTATTGAGCAGAACCCCACAACATAAGACAGCAATAGCGCTTGGGCCGTGTAGTATGTCTGTGTACTATATAATGTATGTATGTATGTATGTATGTATGTATGTATGTGTTTCGGTGAAAGTGGTGGAGGGAAAGGGGAAATCTATCCGACCATACAAAGGTTCATGTACATCATTCCTTGCTATATATACATAGTGAAAATTCTCTCTCTATCTTTCCAGCCATCATGTACCTCCACTTTTACTCTTAGATTTACTTCAGTACTCTTGCCTTCGTTTTATTGTTGAATCTCCTAATCGAGTCGCCATTGAGAAGAAAAGTGTTTTTCTATCGCTGCAACTCAACTCCTTGTGTGTAGATGTACTCCAGTAAACTAGAACTGAACTAGCCAACTCGGGCGGCTAGTTTTTCTCGCCACCTTTCTCCTTCCACTCCATCCAAAATCTTCCTGTATGCATTTTGTATGTGGTGAGTTTAACTGCGTATACGTCTCAAGTAGTTTACTCCCGTTTTCCAGTAAAACAGACACACCGTGCTGTAAAATCTATCTGCTCACATATAAACATATACTGCTGTAGTATGTTCGTATACATAAGTACGTAGCACAGGCTATACACTATAATGTGTGTGTATGTATGTATGTAGTAGTAAGCAAGAAAGTCACTAAATACTAAGCTTAATATTATTCTGTACATACTGTAGAGCTATACAAAGATGCGGTATGTAGTATCTGCACACACCGTTTTTTATCCAATCTTTCACGTTTTCTTCTGTGCAGTAGTTGTAGCTGTAGTTTACAGTAGTCTGAGGATGTACATGGACTACAGATGCGTAGTAGGTACAAATACCGTAAATTCTCATTTGTATCTAAACAAATCCCTTACGTATTTCTATATACCACACTGATTTTTTTACTTTGTATACACTCAATTGTATTTTTAAATTGTAAGTATGTAATGTTTTATAAATGGTTTAAATCTTGTACTACCTACTGATGTTTTTGTGGAAAATTGTCAGGGTTTTTGTTTTAATCCGTGCCAATGAGGTGTAGGATAATTCATTTTTGTCAAGGGTATTGGAAAATGTGTTAGAGTTTTGAAAATTTACGGCGTATGATTCTAGTGGAAAAGCATTGCATTGTACTGGTTTCGGTTTGTTTGGCCGTGTCCTATATACACATCCTTCCTCTCATAAAAAACTGGCAAGAAAATACATCTTGGAAACCTTTGACATATTCATGAATTATTCAAAGATTCTCAAGAGAAACTAACTCGTCCTCTTTCTTTTCCTTTTCTCCACTGACTCTATACGAAATCATATATATCATTGATGGAAAATCTCCATCGGCTCATCTCGCCAACTAAATTCAACTCAACTAAATTCTTGTATAATCTGAGACTTGTATTCTGAATGTATTCTGCTAAACTACACACCAGCAAACTTCCCAACCTTTCTCTACCTGTGTTCATAATATATTTTGTATTGCTAGGTCATACCATCTTCACTTCTTCCACGACTAAAAATATTTTATCGGTAGCACGTAGCTCTGCCTACGTTCACATAGCGAAATTGCACTCTGTTTTCTATGTGTTTCTTCAATAATTTCATTTTTATCCTTGTTGTGTATTAAAACTACTTGTAATACATCATATCTGTTCTGTATTTGCGTACAATATTGTAATTCTCTCTTCTCAGAAATACCTCTTTGTTCTTTCGGGCAACACACACAGAGCATCTCAATCTCTAGTCGTGGTTGTAGCACAGAATTGGTTCGTTTCATTCAATTTGTTTTGATATTTACCGGTAAAGCCTGCGGAAGCTTTGTAAAATGCATTTGCATCTACAAATACATCCTCATCGAGAACTACCAGAGTCTATTAACAAAGTCGGCTGCTTATTGGATCCCTGCAATATTCATATTCTGCAAACAGGCATAGAGCTAACATTTGATTACTGTTCTAAGGTTTCAAATTGCAAACTTGAAGCCCTGGATCATACTGCTCCTATCAAAATGAGCTTTATATTATAAAAGTATTCACCATCTCATATATATTCAACTGTCGGGAATACTACAAACAAGTGCATTGTAGGTTTTTTTGCATTAAAATCTGGTGCAGTCTGCTTAAACTTATTTTCTCCATGGGTGAGCTTGTTTATGTAAATATAAATCAATTGTACATTCAGTTACTTGAAATAGCAAACTTGTTCCCAACAAAAAATATATTGAATTTCAGATTGTATAAATTAAAATTTGAACACAGGAAGCTATGCGTCTTCAAGCAAGGCAAGTCCAATATGGATTAATAAAAGAATTTGTCCCTATTTGTAAAAATTTTAAAAATAAGCGTATTATACCTATTAGACATGAAATCGTGCAACGCATAGTATTTTTATCGTGAGATTGTAACATATTGTGCAAAGAACACAATAATTACCTTTAAATCGACGTTGGAAACCAATACTTTTACAAATTAACACAAAATGGATTTTCAACGTTGTGTGAATGTGCATTTTTAATAGACTTGATTGAATACGTACATTTCTTCTAATGTGATTATTTAGACGAGTCTTGTTACTTTATAGCGCCTTCCTAGTAGTCGTATATAATTGTACTAATGTTTCTTTCTATGTGAGGACGAAAAAGAATACAAGCCATTGTGTATACTTCTTGGCCAATGCTGAGTACAAATAGTATGTCTTAATTTTCAGCGATTCTCTGGAAAACTTTTGGTCTAAAAATCTTTTCATAGTTTGTTATGTACACTGAAAGTTAGACATTGTAAAAGTTTGAATGTTGTGTTGCGTGGTGTGTCGTGTGTCCACAATGCATAAAGAATAGACAGAGGAGATGCATACTGTGTGCATGAGTTATGAAAACATTGCTTTTGAATGGGGTGTGTGTGTGTGTGTGTGTGCCATATGATGTGTCGAGTATTTCCTTTTCTTTGTGTGAGTTACTTACGCGCGAGGAAGACACAGAGTCTTTCCATGCTTTCACAATATTTCCATGAAACATGTTACGTTTGAACAATGTGAAGCAACAGCTTTATAAATGAAGTGTCGCACAAACTTATAGCAACATTTGACTTTTTAAGTCTCAAAGATTTATATTTTTAAGACAAATCTCTTTTTGTATCACTTCAAGCATAACTTAATTTTAGTTCACAAACATCAATGTAAACATCTACCCATAATTTTGACATTTCAACCCAAGAGTTACACATGTCCTACCCTTTTTTACCTTTCTCAACAAAACTATTCGTGAACTCTGATTTTGATTATATATTACATAAAACTTTATTTATTCAAGTGTACCTACGTATAAAATGAAACCATTTCAACATTATATTTTATATCATATCATATCCCAATTGTGAATGAATTGTTATAAACGGAAATACAGACATGAACAAGTTGTTACTCTTTATGAACGATAATCATCACTCAATTAAATGCACTAATAAAATTGTTACCAAAGCAAGTTAGATTAAGTTTAAAGAATTATTAACTACTGTTGAAACATATAATTGCAACATTCGACATTATGATTCAATTATTGGCAACATATTTACTAGGTTTCGTAATTTCCTTGATGTGATGATTAGTTGACATTTCTAATTAGGTATAAAGCCAATTAGGCGCATTATTACACTTTGTGGGTAATCAGGGCAGATTTTCATCAACTCCTAAATTTCAAATCATTTCAATGTAATAAATGTAATATCCCAGCCCAGGTTATAGATGTGAATCCCATCTACAACAGGATATCAAACAGAATGAAATCTGTTTCTAACCTCAGCAGCATCCCTCAACATTTGCAATTTACTGGCTGATGTCCCTATAAAAACCTACTCTACCACTTCCACTGTCACTCTCTATCACCTTCACTATGAAGTCTTATTATGCATCATGTACATTATAGTGCCAACAAATACAAGCAATCACTTTACAGCAAATTCCTTATACAAATAAACCATTTGAAACCAACGTAAGGAAACATCGTTTCTTTGCAAATATATATAGAGAGATTTTTATTTTTCCGGTGTCATTTGTTGAATAAAATGTCACCATGCCCCATTGTCATTATGTCATAATGTGCCATTGTCAAATCATTTATGAGATTGGGGGGGGGGAGCGACTGAGAGACATAGACAGACAGACAAAGTATCCCTATACAACATCTATGTTTAATAACATTTGCAGAATTTCATATTTTAGCCGGATGGAATGACTTTAGGTACAAACAGTAGTATTTCAGCGTCAACCCAAACAGAGACAGTGTACAATATAAACCTTTCATATTCTCAATCAAAGTTAACTACAGATAAATAGTATGTTTGCTGAAACCTTGCATTCCGCTTCGTGACATGCATACCATGCCTTAGAGAACCCACCAGTTAAACATTAAAGATATAGACTAGTGTGAAAATCGCTCGTATAGGCCATATCCACAACACAACGCGGGTAAAATGTCCATTGGCACTGAGTACTACTATTATTATATTTCACTTCCATTTCTGCTATACTTTAATACGTTCAGTACGAACTCGACTGACCCATGAAATCCATTACAAAGTACACACAGGAAACGTGTTTTGCAGCGTGTAGGAAACTCATTGCGTTATAAAGTACATAATATGCTTTATGTATTGGAGTTAAAATTTGTGGTTTGGTTCTAGTTATATGATGCTGTAGTAGCACACAAAAGATTCAAATATACTCAAGCTAGTTACACCAAACAGAAATTTTCCTGTGGTGTGCATTATACACAGCCAGAAAGGATGGAGGGACGACTCTAGAGAAATTCACAACCAACGTCAAACCAAAGGAAATAAAGAGAATGCCAATTGTGCTGACCAAAATTAGCCACTACGTGGGCTTTGCTTTGAAACATTTGGTCACAGTTTATCAGAATGGTATAATATGTACGTGTAATGAGATTGCGTTTACGCAACTATAGGGAATTAAATTCCTTTATCATTACCTATCAAAACACTTACAGCATATCTCGTACCCTGCTGGAGCATAAGCTTAAAACTATGCAAAGTGTACAGCACATTCCGTTAAACTTATGATTAAATTCGTACATTTTGTAAAGTGTAAACGATAAAGTGTAAATGCTTCATGTTCGCTACTTATTAATGATAATAATATGGTAATCAAATTTGTCTGTTTGTCTGTCTGTCTGTTGTGCAGAAAAAAACAAATGTGTTCTCTCCTGGTCACTCACAGTGACAGTCATTAGTGTAGTAATTTTAATACACCACTCGCTACTTTTTTATACTGTTGCATAATATGGAGACTAAATGGCTCTAAAATTGATGTCCATAAGAGCTCAAAAAATGAAATAGTTGTTAAAATTTTATCCACCGAATAACAACAAATATCAAAATAATCTAGATGAAATCTGGATGAAGGATTCATTTACTAAGCTAATATCTTATACGTGTCCATGGACTTGGTTGTATACATATAGTTTATTTGTTTTAGAAAACAAATAATTGTAAACAGCTTAGAGGATATTCGCAATGAATGTATTGCATTATTATGTTATCAAAAATTAATTAAAATATTGGGTTAATTATTTAGAAATTCATATATTGAATTATATTTCATTAGACCATTTAATCAGAAAAAGCTCTAATACTTCAAAAGATGTGGATTTGATTAATTGGAGATTTTAAATTGTCCTGGTGTGAAAATTGCCATTCAATGAATAAATCTGTAAGTGTTTGTGGTTTTGGGTGATTGAGTGTGGATAGAATTAACGCGGCATTGTGTGTACGAGAGAAAGTGGAAATAAAGAAAGTACAATAAGTGAAACACACTTGAGTGTGTATGCATTGTGTGTTTGTGGGGTAAAGTGATCTTACTGGAGGGAGTTGAATTGAGAACGTTAATGAGAAATTCCCAACAGCGCACAAGAGGCACAATAGGAGGCCTCATGTGGATTCATGCACCATGTAAGTATTGTTTGTATTGAACTAAAGTGAGAAATGTGAAATAGACAAGAGTGAAAGAAGAATGGAGCAAAAAGCAGGGAAATCGTGTACATGTGGAAAGAATACAACGTTGTGTACACACCAGCAAATGTTGACGTTCGTCATTTATATAAAGAGTCAACCAGAGCGATACCACGTTGGGACCATGTCAAACTGACCGTCAAATTCGTTCTCATATTGCTTCCGTTTGCATAAATGTGTTGCGTAACATTTACAAATTATTGATTTGTTTCCATGTATTTCACTCTATGAGCAACTCGAAAAACGCTGTTAGGTGTACCAAGGGATAGTGGTATGTATTTATTATCATTGTACATCCACACTGGTGGTTGGTACACAGCTAAAAGTATTCAGTGCATATAAATATATAGGCAAAGGTGTGTATAGTCATTTATGCATTTCTGCACTACCAGGAAGGCTTTGTGACATAATAACGTGAGTTACAGTAATGTCTTCCCAGGAATGAGAGGAATATAATCAGAAATTGTCTAGTACTGAAGAGGCATACCATTGCATTTGAATGTAATCGTGATTGAATTAAGGGAACTGTTCCAGAAATACATTATGGAATTGTGGCATATACATTATGTACTACATCCACCATTTAATTTGTCTGAAACGCGTTTTCCACTGAAAGCCCAAGGCGTAACGATTTTGCGATCATTTTCGTCATCACGTTCTCAATAGAACTTCAACACAGCAATAGTGTAAGCAAATGTAATATTCTGCACTCATCATTAAATAATTACTGTTATTAATTTCTAATGCCAGCAATGATAACCGGAAAAGTCTTACTTAGTGTACAAAACGGCTTTAACGGAAAAGTCCCATCAACCGGAACAATGAATACACACACACACATATATATAGAACCATTGACTTAAACTAGTCATTTCCTCCCTAATGCCACTTGAGTTGAAATCATCATTTTGCTAATTGAGAGAGTATTAAGTGTTTGTCATTCAAATCGAAAGTTTTGTTGCCGGTTTTGTAAATAGGTAGGATTTTAGCGAAATTGCTGCAAATTTATCAATTCCTATGCGTTTTGTTCGGCTTCACTGTGCAAATAATAGCATATTATTAAAAAAGTCATTTTGTGTAACTGTTACAAAAGAGGAGCAAAATATTTATGAAAAATGTGCAATCAATGTTAGCACTTTGCATTAAGTATTCCTTTCAGTATTCATTTGACTGGAAGTATTCTCTACTTTTAAATATTCATACCACACTGCAGACCTTGGCAGTATTTTTCTCCCACCCATATACCTTACCAATAAAGATAATTGCTTACATAGTGTTACTGCATTCGGTAAGGGAATTTTGATCAAGTAGTTTCCTTGCAGCGCAGCGCTGACCTATTTGAATTATTTACTTCATTGCATTATTGGCTAGCTGTTCATTTGTCAACAAAGAGTATTCTAAGAATGAAACTCTATGCGTCTTGGAAATTCAACACTTGCTTTTCACATTTATTCATTCAATTTTGTTTGCATTATGTACCGGCGTTTTAATATAATAAAGGAGATATCTTGTTAATTGACATTAATTTAATCGGATTTCAGACAATGTTGGTGTTACTGTTGTGTTTTATTGTCAACACAAATGACTGAAAGTTTGAGAATATTATGTAAACATCCTTTTACAGTTATACAACAAGGGCTTTATGAAAGCGTATATATTGTACACGCAGGAGTAGGCTCTTGAAAAATAATTAGTACTCAAAGAAGGCCAACACAAAGGAAAGGGAAACTGACACAACGCAACGTTATAAATATTACGACTAAGAAATTACCATTTCAGTTATGACTGAATATTAGTACGTGCCAAGATAGCAAAGCCCATTATAATGCCAGCACGTAAATTGTTTGCATAACCGTTGGTATCAACCCACATTAGTATAGCAGCAGCATAATATTATTCTACTACTATGTACAATCCAATATATACTGTACACAACAACCACACCGACGAACGTTATGGAAAATATAAAACTTCTAAAACGTCCAACATAATATGCACTACATGAGCAATAAAGGTGGTACAATTAGTGTACTATGTTCAAAGAGCACCATGTATAACTGTTACCAAATACTAACCACGACCATCAAAATGATTACTAAAGTAAGTATATATTATGTGTAATATAAATACTCGTTTCCACTTATCACATGTATTACACACAGATGTAAAATATGTAGCAGTTTGTTTGCAAAAACAGGCATATAAAGTATAAAGCATACGTAAGTACGAGTACTTAACGACATTCTTACTGTATATAAAGTTGTAATCCCTGTCGGCGATCAAATTTTTTGTCAGCATTCAATTATGATTTCAAAATAATTGTAAATCTTTTGAAAGAATTGTCCATCAGAAGTGAATGTTCATTGATATACCGTATTTACTTTAAAAGCCGATACGTTAAGTATAATAAACGCTGGCCTCTAATAAAGCCGTGGGAAATTTAAAGTTCCCCACTCAAATACATGGCTTCTATTAAACGCCGGTGAAATAAATTCTGCAAATCAACAAATGTTAAGCACCGCGGGATTTTATTGGAGAAATTAGAGAAAAAAGGAAGAATCTGGAGGGATATAGATTGGGTGAGAAAGTCATGGAATTTAAAAAAAAATGCAAATATAATGAATAGCGAATAAACTTTTCCACCTACGTTGATTCCGATATAGCGAAGAGTTGCTCAGCTTGCATAAAATTATAGCGTGTTTGAATAGTTTCTCCTGCCTGGAGCGCGGGCACGGGTTCACTAGTATTCTAAATATAAGTAGAAAATATTAAGAATGGTCTAATATGCCTAGCCTTTCCTACCCGAGAGCACACAAGTACTTTATGGCATTGAAAAACATAAGGTAGGGGCTAGTAGATGTAGTGTTTATGTGTGGTTGTGTACACTGTATGGTACGTACTACTACTTAGGTATATGATGAATATTTTGCAGATAGGTGTGTAGTGTATAGGATTATTATTGTTTCGTGACTTAATGAACTAGCACGTGTCATAATTTGTCATCAGATCATAAAGCATTGGGCTAGGCTGGCTGGAGCGTTGCATACTGCAAACGATGCGGGGAAAGTGACTAATGTTACCATTACCGTGAAGCTGAGAGGCAATGTGCTCTAACTGCCGTATACCTTTGCATTATATGCCACATAATAATATATTATTATTGCACACACACTTTCTAAGAAGAGCTATAATGTGTGTGTGTGTGTTTGTGTGTAAGTGTATCAAAGTGTGTCAGACTGTAACTGATTGCGAGTGCTTTCTTTCTATTGTTGACTTTCAGTCTTTCCGACCCAATGTGTTTTCTTTTGATTCTTCTGTTTGGCTAAGTAATACCTAAACGTATACTAGGATGGACAATGTAGTTGAGAAAAGGGTTAGGCAACACCCGCTTAGAAAGCAGAGAGGCTCAGTTAAACAACGAGGAGAAAGAAGATAGACACAGAAAGAGAGGCAGGAACAGAGACGTGTCTTCACTATTTTTGCCCTCTTTGCTCTCTACATACATACCTACTAGCATTTTACATTTAACCATTCTCTTTGTAAATGCATGTACGTAGCTACAGGCTTTTTCTTTGCACATTTTCTACTCCTTGCTTTGCTGTACAGTGCATGCTACTTTTATTTATTTCCACAAGCTTCTTCCCAACTCACTGAACTCTGCAACTCAGACTTCTATTCAGTTCTCTTGTTCCAAATTACTTAAAACATGTCAAGTCAGATTTGCGTACCGTGAATGGCAATTGAATTCCAGGAGCAGTTCGATTCACTTTGTATACAAAGTTTAATCTTATGTACACCTTCTTATTAAATGCAATCTTGTGAGTGACTTTCGAGCCAGCTTTAGGATAATATGCTCAAATACAAATTTGAATGCGTTATATCACTACCAGTCCTTCAATTCATCTGTCCGGTATCAATGCAACATTTTTTTTGCTATGTCTTGAATTTGTAACCCATTTATGTCTGTTCAGAAATCTTAGCAGAATATTATGCAGGTACTGTATTTGTATCTGTAGTTTGGCTTAACTAGTTCAATTAAAATATTTGAACATACAATTTTGAAGTGCGTGCACCTTAAATGGATTACATTTGAGAAATGAGAAAATGGATCTTGAAAACAGATATGGTATAGAATGCCCATGATTCGCATAAAATATGATATTTCGAATGAGCGTAGAATGAGATAAATTAATGGTGAATTAGAATATGGACACGTGGAGGAGAGGGAGTTTTGTTTGAATAGACAGAATCTAAGATGAGACTTGTATTTTTTAGAACAAATGACTACTCTTTAGGTGAAGTGTTCTTTTGTATGTACGCACTTCATGAATATGGATAGAATTCTAGATGAGCCTTTGGAAACAAGATTTCCAATATGCAGTAAGCGACAATGTTTAATCCTGGAATGCAAATATTGGATAGTGTGAAAGAGAGAGATAATATTTGGAAAGTAAAGGAAGACGAGAGTGATGCAGGAGCACCTGTCTAGTTAGTGCGTCTTTACAACAGAGTCAAGGACTGTGGTCTTTGTTTCAGGGAGAGTAGGAGTCATCGGAGGAATTGAAAGAAGAGATAAAGATATGGTGCTGCACTGGCATAATGCACCATAATATGATTCTTCGAGGGTACTATTAGTCCGTTAGGTTGTTATTTCTTTGCTCTGCTGGCAGATCCAACTATGTGTATTATGCTTTATTGTGCTCGTATCCATATAACTTACTCTGCGTAAGGAGTTTATATAATATGAGTAATGCTGTGTGTCACAAGATTCCCATTGGTTGCCAGAGTGAAACTTAAGCAATTCAAATTTTAAGACGGGGAAATCTTATGTTGATTAATTCATCACTTTCATTGTCCTAGGCGGCATTTGTGCTTTGGGCAGTTGTCACCACCTAGCAAAGTAAAGGTGGTCACCGATCGAGAAAGTAAAGGTGGGCACCTATCCGGATAGTAAAGGTGTTCACCGATAAAGAAAGTAAAGGTGTTCACTTAATTATCGGGAAAATAAAGGTGGGCACCGACCGGGACAGTAAATACGGTAACGGATTGGTTTAATAGCAGTAGGCAAGAATTACCCTTGCCCAAATTCTATGACACAACAATACGAATTTAACCCCATGCACACTGATTCACCGACCGGAATTTAGTAATTAAAGGCCCGCGTAGTGGGCCTGTATTACTAGTATATTTGATAGTAGAGGACGACGAGAGTTGTTCGTGTACGTTACGTAGTGATTGTCACAGTTGAGCATGGCTCGGCTCTGCTCATGCTAACAATGTTCTAACGACGTCGTAATAGTAAATCACCTCAATTCAAAAGAGCCATTTCACGAGTCACATGCATCATTAACGAGTGTCATTTTACGATTCCCTCGGTGGGTTTATAGAATACCTTTAGTTCACCAATTGCATACATATTGAGCCTGGCGACAGTGAACTAAAAGCTAGAAAGCAATACGAACATAAGGGAAATGGAACAAACTCCGAGAAAGATTCTATGATTCGCTTCCGCTCCAATCTAAAACGGTTCAATTCCCTTCAATCCGATGATGATGCAGCTATGTAAAATGTAAAACAAGGCAAATAGCGACGTTTCTCACGCAGAACACAATCCCGTCTCTCCATTCCCACACTCTCTGTCTAGCTTCTTCTTTCCTTGTACACATACAGGCCACAAGAATTGTAATAATATTTGTAGTTGTGTGCACACATGTAGTCCTCGTGTAGTAACACATCCTCTACACACAGACACACACAGACTCACACAGACACAAACGGCAATTGCTGAATGTCTGCTACGTATGACATATTATATGATCATGACTCTAACTTGATTATTAATACGATAGTGACATTTATATGTGGATGTAGGAGGAGGCGTATTTGTGAGTAGACTTCCATGTAAGTATGCAAGTAGAATGCTATACTACATGTACTATGTACATAATGTCCTTTTGTAAGTACAACGTAGTATTTACAACAGATTTCCATTGTTCCACCATAAATGTAGATATATTATACTGTTAGCTCTCGTCTCACACAACTCTCTCTCACTTTACATTACTTAACTATACATTACCGTGTGTGCATAGCAGTAGTTTAGCTGGGGCAAACGCAACCTAAAGCTCACTTCCGTTGCCGATCAAAGTGTGTATGATTTACTCGTGCCTCACAGATTGTGCATTTCACGGAAAAGGAGCCAAGAAATGAATTCTGAAATAAGCAAAGGAATAATAAAAGAAAATGAAATGAGATAAATTGACTTGGGGTCGTAGTCACATACTACAGGCTACAGGTCACGTTCACCTTCTTCTCGACGTCTTCACACAATGCCCTTTATGCATCGCTATATCACTACGACAATAAAACTACAATGAGTATGATACAATCATTACAACATCCAGCACCTACAACACACTAGAACTTTTCTGTGCTACATTATATCTATACAAATAAAATATATTTCTAGCTATATTTGTATCATGAACTATTGTCAAGGAAGTTCCACTCTCCTACAAACGACGACGGGCATGACATAGCTAAAAACATGTTAGTAAGAAGTAGTCGTAAGAGTAAGTGTAGGAAGAATGTGGACGGTGAGTGTGGTAGGAGGTGTGTGTGTGTAGGATTTTGTCGTATTTTATTTTAGGCATCAGGTTGTGTGTGCAAATGTGTAACGCCATGGTTCTACGTGTTTTCTCCAACACGACTCAAAAGCCATTCGTTGTGTTTAATGGAACATATAGGGTCTAGACCTCCAACTACTGCCATTACAACTAATACTGTAGTGGAAACAGTTTTATTTCGGCTAGTGGTGTACTTACAAGCTACCTACATAATAATATATAGTGCTGCGTGTGTATTAGGGAGGTAGGTACATGTATATGGTTTAGTATTTGGGTTCGGGTGGGTAGTGTTGTGGAGGAGATATGAAGTGCGGTGTGGAATTTAGAGACAGACGACGTAACGTAACATTGGTTTAGTTAGCGAGGAATTGTGGCAAATGTGCATCTAACGACAAGGACGCAACTCATCAAAATAATTGATACAAACGAAGCTAATAAACTCACATTTGTAGATTCCATTCATTTCTAGCTCAGCGCTCCTGCTTTTTCTTTCTATCTTCGAGTAATACATCGAGGGCATGGGCCACAGCACGGCTACAACCATGAAACACTAATTCATACTAGAATAGTATGTAGGTGCCTACATACACAAGATAGACGGACTGTTAAAAGGTTTAGTGTGACTACTACGTGTGCATATTATATATTTTCCAATCCACTGTGTACGAATATGTTTTAGCCCATGAATACTTTTTCTGAAAAGACTGCTTCAGACTCCGCCACCTATATACCTTCCGACTATAGTAATCGTGTTTTCTCCGTCAAGAAAGTATTTGCAAAGTATATACCGCTAAAGCAATTAGATGTCTAGTTTATATATATTAGTGCCATTAGTTGTGTAGTGCAGAGAAACTTTAATTTTCCTTTTTGCAAAAATACAAAAACCTAGCTACCTCGAAACATTTAACTTTTACATATAAAGGTCTGACGACGTCCCGCGGAGTATGGAGATGAGACTTTGATTCCATGCGATGAAACAGTGGAGAACCTATCCCACCATGCGTTTTGACAATAATGTTTACGTGTTTGCCGCTCCTACTATAGCTTTTCTGTCCAATTACTTTCCAAACTATGTAAATCATCAGCGTTTCGTTAGTTGGACTTGTATTTTTCCTATTAAATCATCTCAATTTACTTGGCAGACTCTGACTTCTTCACTAAGGCCGTAGTCATAAGCACAACAATATAAACACTTTTGTAATGCATCATGTATCTATAACTAGTATAAGATACAAATAACTACTTCAAATTTATTCCCTATCAGAAATTTTGTGTCTATGACATTTTCTGAAATATCAATGTCTATATTTATCTATTCAGAAATATTTTTATTAAAATAATTACCATCATATTATAATGTAAGGTTGTTTGTTAGATGGATATTATTAAGACTTTGCTTTGAGAAAATAATCGGTGTATCCATATAAAACTATTTTTTGTTGTATTATATAGCCAGTTGTACAATATTTATAATTTAATTTTCGTTGCTCGTTTACACTTAGAAATTTGTCACAACTTTGTTTGCTTAAAAGCGTTTTGTATTCATGGTAAAAATAGTATTCACTGCTTTGATTTAGACTGTGATATGATTTAGAGTAAGATTTAGTCTGTGATAATATATAGTCAATTAATTAGCCAAGGGTAGGACTGAGAGAGTATTAGAAGACAGAATTGAAAGGAAACGTGTGAAACTATTTAGGGATATTTGAAAGGGAGGAAGAATTGAGTGAGATCTTTTAATTCTGTGTACAAGTAAGTTAGTTTTGAATACAAGGTGCTAATGGTTTACTATGTAGGAAAATATCTGGAAAGAGAATCGCGGGTTGGAAAATATTTGAGAGTGAAAAGGAGAAAAGGGCTGTTTAATGATTGCACACTGACTGCATGGCCATGGGAATAGTAGGTTGGCTTAGGAAAATTAAGGAAGCGTCTATAATTTGAGTTTCACTACTACCGACAGAATATTATTATTGTGGTCGGTTTTAGCGAGGCTGCTTAAGCTCTGTCTCAACTCTCCCTTATACACTCACGTTCCCTCCTCCGATTTTCCTCATTCCATCCGATTCTCCGTCAAAGTGATGTGAAGCAAAATAACTTGAACCACCACAACTCTCTCGCTCTTTCTCTATAAGACAAGTTTGCCTTCCCGTCATATTTAATATTTATATTTATTACTTATATAAGCAGAACTCCTTCTCTCGCTCTCTCTGTTTGCTATTTAGCTGGAGTTGGGTAGCAATTCTAGATGGATTTTGAAACTGTTACCTGCGTAGTAGTAAGTAGATTAGTTATAGTCTCTGTGGTAGATGATTATTAATGAGTAATATGCAAATGACAGGAATTCAAACAAATATCGACGAAAATTCTTGCAGCGAGTCAAATTCCACAGAAGTGTCCTTAAATCACAACAAACGATATTTGTACGCAACTATTATACACATACAATATTACAGTTGTGCTATACCTAATCATAGTGTGTCTGTATACTAAGAAAATCTTGATTCATTATTCCTTACACTTTGACTATTCTATACCGTCTTTCTGTAGATTTATTGCCGTTGAGTGATATATTAACAGCAACCTACTAAATACAACCCTTGCACTTCAACAATATCACTTTGTTTTAAAATGCCTTTATACAGTTGAAAATATACCTTTTTATAATATACAAAATTGTTGCACTTTATTGCAACTACATTTTGATAGCAATTGTTACTATTCTATGTAAATTATAATGTGAATCGTGAAGACTAAGACAGTACAAAAATTAAATTATTACAAATACATTTTTATATGTATTTAGCTGGAAGGAAATCCCCAGTAAAAAGTTCCTGAAGGATTCTGCAGAAAAACTACCCTCCGATAAATTAGCGAGCGCTTAATGCAGAAAGC
>JAQFYB010004478.1:0-16170 GCA_034694085.1 Pogonognathellus longicornis
CTTATGATTTAAACTTAACATTAGTTGACACACAAAAAATTAAATTATTACAAACTAGCTACACAAACACAATAATAATATTATATAGCTAATTTATCGTAATACATTAATCAAACATACATTCCTAGTTTAAAACAACCGACACAACGATCAAATCAAGAATCTATTAAAATAAAGCAAAAATATATCTACATACAATTGAATAATTATTTAATTCTCCCACTTTCTATAAAAAGTTTACAGGATTCGAAACACATTTTAATGATAAAGTCATAAAATGATTACAAAATATTTTTACATACAATCAAGAAGCTACCAAGTTCTAAAGTTACATCCAATCCAGGTTCATAACAATGCAATGTACATTGGCAATATTTTATGTGAAATAATCTGCACAGCTGCCGATGGAAACCAGTAAGACTATAAAACTATTAATGACGCACTTATAGCAATAGAACTAGTTACACACCTAGGTGGTAGGTACCCTCCATCAAGATGAAAACGTTGGCTGGTTTATCCTGCACGTTGTTATTGAGTGGATTCATATAGCTGACAAATATAATACGCATTTAATCTTTAACTACGGATATAATAACATTTGCGCATCAACAAAGTGTTGTTTATTAGATTGCTAATACATTTAGAACATGGTAATATGGACATAGAAGGGATTAATGGACATGGATGGATTACATCAAATCACACAACAGACTATTACTACACACACACCCTACAATAATAGATGAGCAGAACTGATGAGTTAATAAGACAAATGGGTACTACGTACAAAGTATATAAACGTAAACTATAGGTAGTAGTTGTAGTAATAATATCGGATGTATTGAATAAACACATAACAACGTAATTGGTTTAGGTACCTATACACTAGAACAAACTATATTACAACAAACAACACCCGATGCATAACAACTTGCAACATAATGCACCACCACCTCATACATAATACTAATTGAATTACTCATTATTTTATTTCCTCCCTTCCTAATGCGATCAACATGTCAAATAAGCGCCTCTCTTCGCTCTCTCTCTCTCCCTGTCCTACAACACACGAAAAATCCAACCATTATTGCACAGCCATAATACAAATTTCCTTAACGCTAATAAGTTAGTTTTACAACTAGTACGCTAGTCCTGCTCCTGCTAATACCTTGCCTAATATAAACAGAGATAGATAAGATATGTAATCACATTATTACTATGAACACGCTAACAACTGGTAGCCAAGAACTGGTCATTGTGCTACATAATACAATACAATACAACTATTACTAGCAAAATTCAGCGCTACATGTGTCTCATAGCATTATGTGTACATTGTAATTTCTATCTAACTCGTTTCATCGATAAAACGAATTAATTGCAAATACGCACAAGAGCGGTTTTTTAAGTTAGGGTAACTCCAATTTGGCATCCATATCTATTAGGTAGCTACAAGCTACGTTCACACAGCTATGTATAACATTAGAGTATTTATACACTTACTATTCCTATACATGTTATCTCATTTATGTATACCTAGGTAAGGTAGGTGCATCAATTAAACACTTTTTGTAGTCAAATTACCTACATTAGGTAGTATTTTTGTGGAATATTTTAGCTATTGAATTTTCAATGAAAATTCTACTTGTATTCCTTTTATTCAAAATATTACTTTGAGTTTTTCTAGCTGTAAAAACATTTAATTGTAGATGAGCGGGCATACGGTGTAAAAATGAATGTGTTGTTTGAACATAGGATAAAGTACATGCAGGGATTTAAAGAAAAATACCCTAAACAAATATCTAGATATGAAATGAAAGATTTTTGCACGAGGAGTATGCAGGAGTTAGGTACACATTTGGTGTGACAATTACAATGTATTGCTGTATTGGTTTTGTTTAGTGAGGTTGTAGGAGTATTTATAGGTAGTCAAATTATTCAGCTATTATTTTCTGCAGACGAAACAAAATACTTGCTCTGTTTTGCCAATCTAATCAAATCCAGCTGCATGGAAATCTGTTTTATCTGCAATACGAATGCACTCAGTCAGTCACTCTCTCTTTGAGTTTGTATTTAATAATATTACGAGGTGCACATTACAAGGAAAGGATACTCACACATACGTCTACACAAGTATAGCATTTGTAAGTAACATGGCTAAACTGCCTATATGTAAGTACCATAAGTTGAGCGTAGTATAAAATAGAGACAAAGGCACAAAACTACTCAACAAGAAAGGCAAAGGAATTTTGATCGTTGTATCTGTATTTGGCCCAGCAGCGTATTTGCTTTTCAGCTCATAACAGCATCGAACGAACCGTGACATAAATACACAAAACATACTTTGAGCTAAAGCAAAGCTTCGCTTTTACACTTGGATCCAAGGACCATTGAAAGTGAAATAATATTACAGAGTAAAGAGACAAATACATGTGCTACGATGAAATAAAATGCAATGCAACTGAATGCATTACATTTGCAATGCAGACAGACAAGAACATTGGACTCGATTGGACTGCCCTATTTGGATCGCCATTCTTTCTTGGCACTTTCCATTCAATAACATTCATTCAATTCAATTCTTCCATTCTATGTGTATAGGTTCTGTACTCGTTCTATTCGACTCCTTTCTTGGATGATTCTTTTTGTCCTGTGCATAGTTCACATTCAAACAATACCACAATATATCCCAGCACAAAGCCACTAAACCATACAGAAAGGTAGATTCCTACATTTAAACTTAGTCTGGACTCTGACTAGTATGGATTAGTAATAAAAATAATAATAACATACATATATGTAAATACTTGAGCATTAAAGGTTACAAACTTAACTAAAAGACCTACAACTACACATACCACACTACTGCATACACTCTGAAAATCTGCAACACACATGAAATCATGTAACACCCTTACTAGCACTTTAAATATATTTTTTACACATGAATCTCTTCAGTAGTGTACCGTGTACCTTACTGTTTACTACATTCTTCACATTATGCGTACATCTAAGTACATTAAATATTTACCAAGGTACCTAGTACCCATCTAATGCATATTTAAGAACTTGACTTAAGAACATAATAAGAAGTTGCCTCATATCTACAGTATAGCTAATAATACAGTTCTATAAAATTATCTGTATTGCTATGCATAACCAAATCAGTTGTAGTTAGGTACATAGGAGTTAGTCTGTAAAATATACATACACTCTTAGAAGTATTCTTAAATATAAAGTGAATTGTGTAGGTACAGTATAGGAGTACATTACCGTTTATAAGTTCACATTGACTGTGATGCATTCTTGTTCACTCGCTTTTCTTTTCTGTGTGTTGGTTGGAGTTGGACTGACTTGGTTTGGTTAATTCACTTCACTCTCTATGTGCTGTAGGCTATCAAAATATTTTTCAAGCTCATCATCTCATCTATCTTTTGTGCCATTTCTAGCTGAAGCCAATAAAGAACACATCTAACGTACTGTAAGTACTACTACCACCTTACCTACCCTCATATTATTATAAGTTCGAAACATTTTCAACAAAAGCTACAGAGTATCTATCTGTATATACGAAGTTGTAAGCACTTTCAACAAAAGCTCCACGTCTTCCCTTCCCTACTAACAAAACAACCAAACTAAATGGATCCATCCTTTCTTATTCTCTTTCAAATTATTTATCATCTCTCTCACTCACTCTTCTTAGACCAAGCCAAGCCAAGCCAGCCAACAACAGACTAAGCCTTAAAAGTCAAGTCAGCCTGTAGTCGTTTCATTCTCTGTTATCTTTGACTAACGATAAGCTTAAGCACAATAAATAATACACATTATCATCCCATAATATAAATAATACAACATAACACTTACAAATGCATGAACGAGTGCCATTCTATATACTACTCGCAGGAAATACTATACTTTTTCACTCACTCACTTACATTCAGTCAGAGAACACTGAATCACCAACATAATAATATTAAATGCTAAATCCTATACAGTTAACATTTAAAGATTGTCTCTTCAAGAGAGTACTGCAATCATAATATGAGTTTGTCTGCATTATAATGGTCTTAACAAACTTAGCATCAATGTTATCCTCGTTTTCATTTTACTTATAACAACTACCTAAACACTAACTACCTTCACTTCAAAATGCAAATGTGTGAAATATAAGTAACTAAAGCACCTACGCTTACATTGTATACACTACAATTGCTACTTTACTTTTGTTTCTTGTGTAAAAGTGTAACCAAATCACTTTCGATGTTAACACTACAACCACTTACAGTTAATGTGAAGCTTAAAGTAGCACTTGCATGCATGGCATGTGATTTCACAGATTTAGCTATCAACTATAGCCGTTAGTAGCTTTGGACAATTATACTTAAGCCAAAAAAATACAATTTGGAAACATTATTATTAGTGTTACAGTCAACACGGTTCAGTAATAACAATATTTAGCCTCAATTGTCCTTCTGTACTACAAAGAATTAAAAAAAACTATAATCTTAAGCGTTGCAGTTACAAATGTACTTTGTTCACTTAATGTCGTAAGGGTAATAAGCTAAGGTCCATGTTTTGTACTGCCAATGTACCAATGCTGCTTTAGCTTTGGTTAGAGTTAGAATGTCGGCTAATGCGAGACCCATATTAATTTTTATGAATGAACAGACACATTCTTAAAAAGTAAGTAACAAATGTTTTTAAGTCGCCTACTAAAACTCCTAAAGACTGTAAACCTTGAATTGATGCTAATGTTTGGTTAATAGGGATCAGATTATCGCACTAATAACAATTAATCACTCTCGCAACTGCATTCGTGTTTAAATGAGAATGCAGTCTGTGATTTGGTGTTTCACATTTACAGTATCTCTGTTTTCATGTGTAGTGTAGTGATTTGTGAGTGCACACGATTTCTAAACGTGAAAGAATAATAGCAATACTATCGTACCTAAGCACTTCACCTACACAGAGAATCACTTAAACATCACTTGCAATCTGAAAGCATGCATAATCCTACACAGCTATAATACAGTATGTAAATTCTGATGAAACCGAGTAGTGTGTCGTCAGTACAGTACACTTGCATGCATGTGTGCAACATATAATACTACTATGTATTTTCCCTTTGAGAATGGTAATTGCTGTAGGATTGTGATAATACATTTTAATTACAATTACAGATAACTACATGGCAGTTTCAAGGACCCTTGAACTAATCAGTTTAAGTTTCTCCCCATCTTCGTAATATTTGCATAACACGCGCTTCAAAAAAGACATAATTCCCTACCTATGCACTAGTACATATAATCACATCATATTGTTTCGTATATTATATGGGTACCTGTTAATCAACATTTTAAAAGTGATATACCTACTCTTAATCTGTGTTGTGTTTCCTTTTCTTTGACTGACAGCCTATGTTGTTACATAGTAGTTCACTGAGGATTTGTATTTCTGATTACCATAACACACACTTACTTACACACATTGGAATATTATCCTTGATACCTACACACTTATGCTTTAATTAAACCCGTGTTCAATACAATGTGTGTTGTAGTACATTTAAGAGACTTCACTGTGTATTGTAATTTGCAAACATGCATGGAATTGTATTGAAAATACAAGTTCTACATAATAAAACGTAAAAAGCAGGCAGGGGCATGCAGTAAAAGTAAAATGACTATTATTCTCATATAAACCTAAGCAGTTTGAATGTATAAGGGACACATTGTACAAAAGTATCTCAAATCTCAGAGATTTGTCTTGCGTTACGCGTTTAGTGCATGTCATGTGTTTTGTGTGTGCCTTATGGTTAATGTATGAACCCTTTCACATCCTAGGAAATTATTCACATCAACAACGGACTTTAGGATTAAAGTGTTAAATAGCATATCACATTTCTTCTAGCAAGCATTGTGTGTAATGTGTCAAGAGCATGTCCAAGATGACCAGCCTGGGCTTTACTTGGTGTCTTAAAGTGTCAGTCCCCACACACTCACGACACAATCCGGACATTCATGGTAAAATTTGCTTTATCGCTAACAGCAATTCATTTGTATGTATTACACTATCAAAGTATTCACACACAATGCACACAGAACTGTGACAAGATATACTCCAGAGAAGAGTCAAGCTAAGTCAAGACTGGTCTTTTTGACTTGACTCAAGACTTATATGTATGCTCCTTGTATATCACATGTGCTAAATTACACGCATACACACCACAGCGATGAATGACTGACTGCTAAGATGATACCGGAATATCTCCCTTCCTTATATGGAGTTCATCTCCCAGAGACTCAGTTTCATTCTGGTTTTCATTTATGCACTGTGTGTGTGTAAAAAGTATAATATAAACAATTTTACAACTCAGCCAAACTAACATAACGCTGCAGAACAGCAAAATATTAATATTTGTGAATCTTTTCAGTGCACACAAACATTTTATATGTTAACAATTCCAAGCACTGTCATAAATAACATTTCGCCACTATCATAACGCTGGATCATCATTGTTAAAAGTTTTATATCGTCAATGTTTCATGTGCACTCCTAGATAATTATATTTGCATTCATACTTGCTCACAATAATGTACTTATTTTCCTAAAGATACTAAATCCATGTGGTCTGACCGATGTAACCAAAGATTAAACTAACCTAACCAATTTATTTGAGCAAGCTTTATTGACGTAGTAAGTAGTATACTACGTGGGGTACAAACAACACTCATATTCCAACTTTAGTATTGTGTTGTAGTCCGCATTAATATTTTATCACATACACACTGCTATAAATGCCTATACTATACAGATGCGTGCTTATTACCAAAACTAGAATCATTGAAATAATGCTTCTCGTTCAGTCAAATCAACACACTTGTTTGTTTTAGCTTTGTAACAGTGAATACAACTTGTAAAAACGAATAAACCATTCGACAACATTAAACTTAAGGCGTAAAAAGGAGAAAAGAAATCGTGAGCATTATCATTACGGCATTTTATATTTCACACACACATTTTATATCACTTCTTTATCTTCTACATACTACAAGATATGACTGCTATACTCTAATAGTATAATATGCCACACATAAAAACATACATAGCACTCTAATGTGTAAAAGAGCTGCTGCATAGAACGAAAAAGAAGTTCTTACTCTTATTGCTTCTTGCCCATAGCATATCTAACACCTGATTTGATCGAAAACGAAGTGTAGCTTGTATAATATCCTGGCATATACTTTAAATGGACATTTAACAAATAACTAGTCGCCCCGTCAATCCATTTAACGCATAAACTTCATAAAACACAATTTCATCTCACACGCATTCTGTGAAAGTGTTATGGTAGTTAATATTTACGATTACGATTTTACGAACAATACCCTTATGGTCCCCGAGGACCTCTCTCACACCATTTCCCAAACTAAATATCAATTCTGCACACTCAGGGCCAAACAAATAAATATCCTAAAAGTCTTATACTGCACATAAAACAACCATCTTTATTACTACCTCCTAACAGATAGGAAATACATTTATCTTTCCATCCTGCTAAACCTTGTCCCATACTTAATAATATTATAATCCTACTTATTGCAATAGTGTGTATGCATCCTGATGTTTATATTGTTATTTTGTTGCGCTACAATGTACTGTACTGTGCAGAAGTGCTTGCTAGACATTACGTTTAAATTTTTATCGATGCAACAACAACCACCATAACCAGTTACTCCGTCAAAAGACCATGTTAGCCAGATGTACATAGTAGACATGCAGATATACACACAACACAGCGAACGAACGGCACAAAACGAACATTACACCATGGCTAACAAGTCAAGTAGCATACAGATACTCAAAACTACATACGCTGCACTATGCTGTGCTACACGTACGTACGTGTATACAATACATACACAAATACTAAATTACATTGCACTACTGCAAGCATGTTGTCTAACTTGGTATTATCATTACTACACATTCTGCTATAGACGGGCTTAGCACTTGCATTGCATTGCATTTCGATTCGAACATAGTAGTTACAACGTTACAAGTACGTGTTATAATGCGTTTTAGTGTACACTGTACGCACAAAATGAGAATAGAGTTTGTCTGCTGTAATACATTCAGCTTTTGAATTTTAAATAGAGAACATCTGCATACTCCTTGTGTAGTTAAAAGGAAAACGAACCAAGTTTTTTATGTTTTAACGCTTAACTAAGCAAAGAATATACTAGGATACAAATAATGTGTCTAACAACGAGGAGTAGAACAAAAGCATGAAACATGACAGTGAAGGTGTGGTAGTATGGAGGTAAAGGATGTGCCTGTCTTATTACCCGTGTTGATTTGCCCATAACTCAAGAATAATTTACCTGAACATGGAATCTAATACGGAGTTAATTTCCTTGTCCGCATCCTGTTATTCTTATTACAATAATTCTTCGTTTTACTCGTCAATTTAGCAACTTGGCTCTACGTAGTTTCCTAACGTTTTCTAACATATTACAGTTAGGAAGCCCTCTCGTTACATGTATCTTTTAGTTAGTAAAAGTGGAATGGAATTGGATTCTTATAGTACAATGCATTTCCTTCCTTTCCTGATCTAAGAATGTAAAGTAGTCAAAATACACTTTTGTTTTCTATATCTTGGCTTATTATAAAGTGTCTAGCATATTTTACACTTACAATTACCGTTACGAACTTACATACCATAAACACATTACTATACATACTATACTTACATTTTCGATTACTCTGAAAACCGTATTTGTCAAGGTATTTCAAAACATCACTAATGCTAATGTTAATCCTAATTATAATTTAAATATCGATATAATTTTAAAAGGTATAAGACAGATGTTTCAGCATCACAAATACCTCCGGCGATTACGATTTTAGAAAAATCCGTTTTATAGCACTTTCTTCACTACTATTAAATTTTAAAGGGTCAGAACGACTACGCCCTACATATTTAAACGTAAACAAAATTTCCTTTGTTATACAACCGACCTACTTTAAGGCGAATATTTACAACTTTAAAAGTATTTGTTATGTAGTTCTGGTAAAAATTGATTGAACATACAGCATGTGCTGTGCAATCAATTGATCATGGAAAAATCATGATTTTTGAATATTTCAGGTCTACGCACGTGCACGAATATCCTGAAAAATACTAACAATAAATTGGAGATGAAGACATTTGTTTCCTTAGAGGACATAAGGATGATGTATTTTGTGTATACTCAAATAATGTGTTAATTATGTCTACTGAAAAGCAATGAGCCATCTGATCATTCACAAGTCTGTATTATACAATTAATTAAGTTGAGATCATTAGCATTATTAATGATACCGTTCGTGTGTGAAGATAAGAAACAAAAACCTTCAAATGATTAGCAGTTATAAATGTACAATTAAGAAATAATGTCGATCAGTCTATCCATGTAAAAATAAAGGAAAAAATCAATCTCCCTCAGATGTTTTCCTTTTGTATAATATCTATATTCAAGTTAAGTAGCAACAGATGCAAACCAGACTGTTAGTATACTCAACCAAAAAAATTGTGATGAAGGATACCGAATGCAAATGAGAGGGAGAGCAGCAAAAATAGATTTTCTTATTAGACTACCTATTTCGGACGAAAAGAATTCTCTCAGAGAAAATTACACAAAATTAAAAAGTTGTCGATTCGAGTTTTAATTCAATGGATTGAAAAATGTAGTAACTACATTTTTTGTTCTCTACATTAGTCATTCTTTGTTTTATAAATGCATTTCTCTTTATAACAATGTTAAATCATTTACATTTTCATTATAAACTCAATGTAAAAGTCAAGTTATTACAGTCACATGTAAGTAGATATTTTAAATTTTAACAGGAATAAATTCAATAACAACTTTAGGAGTGTTAAGGCACATTTTAAGTTATACAAGGGTCAAGGAAGAAGAGTTTTTAAAGTGCTTACATCGTAAGCCAATTAGGTCAAAAATATATCCACCAATTTAGGCGCTCTAACGTGTATCTAATTGTATTCTTTAGATTATTATTAAATACTGGCTCAAATTATGCTATAACGAAATTAGATAATTTTACAAATCAAACTGTTTATGAAGTTTCTCGACAATCATTTTGGCAATTGCCAAAGATGATGTTGCACCCGGGGAAGGTGCGTTCCGAACGTGTAAAATTCTTTCGCTCAGCTCACCAGTTCCTGAATCGAATACAAAGTCATCTACAAGGTTTCCTTCAGAGTCCAT
The DNA here is from genome assembly GCA_034694085.1 of Pogonognathellus longicornis. Taxonomy (NCBI): domain Eukaryota; kingdom Metazoa; phylum Arthropoda; class Collembola; order Entomobryomorpha; family Tomoceridae; genus Pogonognathellus; species Pogonognathellus longicornis. The sequence continues at coordinate 10,269 of JAQFYB010004478.1, forward strand.
GGCCTGTGCTCGCACTCCAGCTGGTCCTCTGAAACATTTAACTTTCAATCTTACATCTGTCTTTAAACATTTTATCCTGTTCCTTCCTTATACTTGTTCAGCACAAAAAATATTTTAGGCCAAATTCTAATAGCTTACTGAATAACAAGAGATTATTACTATAGAGTATAAAGTTTGTTTAGGATGTGATCAACATTCTGCAATGCAGATTAAGTCAGATAAAACTAAAACAACAATTGTGTAAACCTCCTAAAACCTTTTACACGCTAACACATTGATAAATATACATACTTCTTCAAATATATAGCTAAAAGACCAACGGGTAATTAGTTCCATTGAGAAAAGCGTTTACTTTTAAATCGTTTTATGTATTACTTATCTAAACACATAGAATAGTATAAAGATTGTTATCCAACCTTTTAATGTCTGTAGCATCGATATTTGGTATATACTTCTGAAGTTCTTTCAATTGAAGATTAATGAAAGCTGATCGAATCATTTCTTTCGTACCAAATGCTGCAAACTTCAGAGCGAGTCGTTGAAAGCCTTTGAATCGTATTGAATCCACCAAGTCCTTTGCATCGAAATCGCTCCATGAATATCCTTCACGTTTGAAGGCAAGAATCGCATTGGGCTGGAATTTAAAACAAAAATTAATAATAAAATACCAATCACATTAATTAAAAAACACATTTTTCGATTTTTTTAAAATCCGTTGTTAAATTATTACCCCAAGCCAAACACTCCCATCCATTCGAGGAGTGAAATGAACTCCCAGAAATGGAAACCTTGGATCTGGTACCTATAAAAGGTGTATGAAAATTGGCAAATAATTAAAACCGTTTTCCCAAACTACGCTGCAAATACAGAACTTAATTCAGTAATTAACACTTGCACTTTCCGGCAGCATGAAAACTGAGAAAGAAAACTGTTTGAACTTAAAATTGTATATTTTGACCCTATTTTAAAACTCACTTGAACATAAATAGTTGCAGAAACAACAAATAAATATAAAGTTAGTTATTATTTGTATTATTATAACAATGACAGTCTGAATAGTGTGAATAGTTTATATACAACATTTTTAGGTTGTATATTGCCACTTCTGTCAGAATTACAGAATTTTAATGCAAATTGCAAATCTGATTTCTTGAGGAACAGTTAATTTGGAGCCAAACAATGAGAGAAAGCAACAATTACTATATATTATATAGATAAGACCTTAACCAAAATTATAATTTACGGGATATATGTTTCCTCGGATTAAGTTGCATTTTTCAGGATTTAAAAGCAGGTACTCTCCACGAAATGGAATAATTTTTGGACTCTTATCACCCCCAGATAATTCCGCAAGTCTATCTGAATGTAGTCCACCACATGTTAAGACGTACTTAGATTTGATACACTAAAAAAAGAAAAATACAATCATAGATGTGGCATTGATTTGAAAATCTGCATTAATTTAGTTCTCTTAAAATTATTTTGGGATTCCTAATTGTGTACATTGTACACAACCATTTTAATGGATCAAAATAAAATACATAATTATGAAGTACACATAAAATACGGAAAAAAACTTAACTAAAAGAGGAAGTAAGAACTCTGACAGCAAACTAACCTTTCCGTGATTGTCAAAAATTAGTACAGGATAATTGCCTTCCGTGGCACGAGAAAATTTAACAACTTCATATTTAAGGTGAATTGTCCCTCCTGCATTACAGAAGTTCTTTCCATATGAATTAGTTACTTCAGCCCAATCCACAATCCCGGTTTCGGGTGACCAAATCGCTTGCAACCCCTATAATCATTTAAAATAGTGCCGATTTCCAATTTTTCTATTGAAATTATATACCTACTTGTTGATAATGTTGTATAAATCAGTTATTCCAAATGCAATTACTATGCATACCGACATACCTACTAAAGATAAATCGGGAGATAAAATTGATTTACAATTATTAAATGAATACGATCATCAAGAGTTTCTAGATAGATTGCAATACGATAACAAAGACTAAATGACATAATGTATATATCTTTCTGATTTACATCAGAAATTATTAATTACTTCTGTCCAAATCGGACTTCTGGTTATGCCGATTAAAAAATTATCGTCGAAAATGACAATGTATACATACAGGCGGCACATTAACTATCATCCACATCAAACATCTATAATCATTCTTTCCAGATCAAACACAAAGATTCTCAAGAATAAAACGAACTTGGCAGTGGGGCTCATAGTCTTTGATTTGTTGCGCATCGACTAGTTTGAGTTGTGGCACATTGTTTTTCAAGCCCCGCTCGTACAAATCCTTCAATCGAGGAATTTCATCCGGGCTGACAGCTACGATTAATTTTCCACATTTCTTATATGGGATGTGATGCCGGTCGAAATACTCGTAGGACAGTTTCAACCCATCCACACATAGTTTGGCTTTCAGCGAACCCGGCTTGTAGTAAATCCCACAGTGAACTACTCCACTGTTGTGTCCACTCTGATGCTTCGCTACAAAAATTGCGTTACAACAACGTGAGTAAAATTCATTTATCAAACCCTAAACTCAACCTATCTACGTGTTCAAGTAAAACTAATCCTATCCCTGCTCACGTTTTTCACGTCTCTCTTTCCATGAAACCTCTCAATAATGGTTAGAATAGCAAAATAATTCCACAAATTACACAATAGGCCAGACATCAGTTAACGTCAGCTATTGTAATGTAAAATTCGAACAAAACCCTGCACATGAAATATAGAGACCACAGACATTTCATGTAGTTAAGTTAAAGTACATACTGACTTACAAAGGAACAGAATGACAAAGTAAAGGCGGCCGTTTTATTTCATGCCTCTTATTACCATACACCGATTGTACAGTAAATTCACATGCATGCGATAACTCAACCAGTCAAAACAAAAATCCGAGTAATAATCATATAACCTATGTGAATAAAATCAACCACAAACAAACGTCAAAAGTACAATTAGTTAACTCATGTAAAACTTTTCAGTCACACGACCATGTCTTTGATTGCAGTTTTAAAAATAAATTTTGTCGAATAAAATGACAGTGCACAATAATATAAATGCTGCTCGAAAGTGCAACAGATAGAATGAATGCTGTTTTTTGTGAGGAAATAGCATTTAAATTCCAATTATCACAGAACCATATAAGATATAACTATATAACCACTGCGTTTACAATACATTTTGAGCTACATTTCCAAATGCACCCTCCACATTCGTGTTTAGTTTACAGTAATTAGAAATACCTGCAAATCAAACTAATCGTCGTAGGCTCGTAGGTAGGTATATAATCATTATTCTTGGTGCCAATGCAAACTGTAAGTTGCAAACTTGATATTTTTGCACAAGGTAAAACTCTTGAAGACAACATATTGCTGTAAGTGAAATCAGCAGACAATTGGAGTGTTTAAAATGGTTGGCTATATTATGATTTATTTGACATAGAGAATAATGGAGCCGTGTCATTCTAGAGAACTCAATAATTAGCAATCTCAATTGTTTTCACATTGTAAGCAAGCCTTGTCGATAATGGAGTTTGCCATTATACATTCTAAACCATTGAGTTTGATTAAAAATAATGAGTGTGCGCTAGCGACAAAGCACCACATCTTGCTATAATTGATGATAGTATTGCTTTTGTTGTTAATATAAATAATAAAATAAGTACCTATAGCCTATAATATAAGATTACAATTACAGTACACTAATTTTGAAATTATTCAGGCTGTGCACTCAGCACAGTCTACACTTTATACCTACAAATCTAGAATTGCAACTTTTCCACATTATAAACGGGTATTTAAGGAGATGAGTAAACTTGCATGCTTTTATGCTTTTGAGAGTAATAATAATCAGTAATATTGACATTAGTCTGTACATATTATATATTATATGCAATGCATGCAACGCATCAATATGTTGCATCAAAAGCTAAAACTGAATATTCAGGTACTTATATCACCAGGAACTAGGAACATCAATAGTGAACAAGAATAATGTATTCCATTTTAATGGGAGACAATATTATTCTTAAGATAAGTATCTAAAACCAACCCACAACACAATTGATTTCCCTATATATTGCAGCCGGGGTTGTCTACAATGTACAGAGTACAGAGTGACAAACGAAACCTCCCCCCCCCTTTTCTCCCCTTTCGAATGGTAGTCATATCAAGTTTCTATATTTCTATCTTTAGTACTACTTTCGGATATATCGGGGTTTGAATGAACCCACTTTTGGGTTAGGATGACGGTTTTTCATTAAAATATGTTCTGAATACATGGCCTTGGGATTAAAATTTCCAGGGGAATTTTTCAAAAAAACGAATTTCCAGAAATTCTCCAAGCGCCACAAAGAGTATTCCATACACCAAAGCCGGAATTCCAGGCCCCCGAAGGGGGTTGCCTGATTTTAGCCAGACAATATTTGCGTGGAAATTGTCATCATAAAAGTGGGTTCATTCAAACCCCGATATATCAGAAAGTACTAAAGATAGAAACATGAAATTACTACCTACCATTCCAAAGAGTATAGAAAATCGGTTTTTGACATAATATCAAGAGAGATCATTACCGCTTTAATGTTGTTTGAGAAGTGAGCAAGGAAAAATCAAGGAAAAATGAAACGTGAGTGGTGGACGATATTGGTAAGCACAACATGCTGTGTGTTGTGGGTGAGAGGAGAGCAGGAGGGATTGTGCATTGTGTATGGCATTGGCTACACTGATTTAATTCCATCCAATCTGAATGCCGGTGGACTATTCTCAAGTCAAACGTAAAACAACATTAAAGCCCTAACGACCCTTCTGTATTAACCATTATTCTATGCTACCATTCAAAAGATCATTTTTCCAAAAAGTACATTGTTGTAGAGAAAAATTAACTACACAACGTGATAGAGCCTGAATTTCAAAAACAAATGGGATTTATTTTTGTAATCGATTTTGTTAAAACATGAAATCATGTATGAAATAGCCATTGCAAACCATGCAATTAAACTAATTAATCAGTAATCAGAGTAATCACCCACTATTACAGTGTCGACAGTGTGGATTGCTGTTTAGAATATGTATTCAAATTCAACAATCATGATCTATCAATCTATCTAATTTTTGTGTGGATCTTCACTAAACTAGGGCTAGACTTGTCTTTAATTTGCCCTATTTCAGATTTCAAACAAGTTGCAGATATTTTGCAATAAACCAATGTACACATCTTTTAGAGGATCGTTTTGCACATTTAATGAGCAGTGACACAATGTGATTACACAACATTGTGTGTGCTCAAAGCGCGTTGGCAAAAAACGAAGTTGTCTTGAACAAACGCCCATTTCTTGTCTACCTTCAAATCCATTATTGAGTAAGAGCAAGTAAGAAAAATAAATTCCTGAACTCATTTTCAAATCTTGGACAACCTGGTGCGGTGGATCTTGTTTAGGGCGGTACCCTGTGCCTTGTATACCTACATCTATACTCTGTATATTGGTTTATTGCAAAATATCTGTAGTAAATTGTCTGAAATAGGGCTAAGGGAAAAGTCTAGCCCATGTATAAGCCCTAGTGACATTACAGATGGGACATGGAGTATTATGACAAGCAAAAAGTTAAATGATAAAGTTAGTTGTGATATTTTACAACTTTTCCTAATTGAGTTAATGTTCAGCTATAACTACTCGACTAAGCTGTTGTTGTAAGAAATCAAATGGATTGATTTTATTTATCACACTCCAAATATGCATATTTACTGAAACCTTGTTATAACAGTTTAGGTATTCTGTATTCACTAAACCGGAAGTAGAGGTCGCTATGGACCCCAAAGGTCAGAAATGTTGACATTAACCTATCCGACGTAGTTTGACACGCTCTTTGCAATGGT